>JAFBJQ010000526.1:216950-230882 GCA_016785345.1 Trinectes maculatus | reverse complement strand
CCTCCTCCTGCTCCTCCTGCTCCTCCTCCTCCCCCCTCCCCCCCCTGCTCCTCCTCCCTCCTCTTTGTGCAGATGAGTGGGGGGGGGGTATCTCTGTAAAGGCATCTCTCTTTCTGTCCACAGGAACAGTACGTCTTTATCCATGATGCTATCTTGGAGGCGTGTCTCTGCGGTGACACCGTTGTTCCAGCCAATCAGCTGCGGTCAGTTTATTATGAGATGAACCGACTGGATCCTCAGACCAACTCCAGTCAGATAAAAGAGGAGTTCAGGGTAACTGATTATTGATTGATGTATTAGTTTCTTAATATTTGGATAAATATCAGTTGATGCCTGTGAAGAGTTGGTTGAAGTTGGTTAGTTTGGGTCAGTTAGTAAAGGCTCTTTTATTGGCTGACTTGTTGGTGTTAATCTTGTCACTGATAATTGATATTGATCGGTATGGATCAATGTGTTTGCATATGCAGACGCTGAACATGGTGACTCCGACACTGCGGGTTGAGGACTGCAGCATCGCTCTGTTGCCTAGAAACCACGAGAAGAACCGCTGCATGGACGTGTTGCCTCCAGACCGTTGCTTGCCATTCCTCATCACCATTGATGGAGAGAGCTCCAACTACATCAACGCTGCCCTGATGGATGTATGTAACGCACACAACACAACACAACACAACACAACACAACACAACACAACACAACACCAGGTCCATTCCACAGTTGTCCTGGCAGCTTCAGTCACCTCGCACCGTCCTCCTCTGGAGAGTGGTTAGAAATGTCCATGTTTACAGCGGCAGTGTGGTGCCACTGTGAAGAACAGCAGGTTTTCAGTCAAAGAAAATAAGTTAGTTTTATCTGAGTGTAACACACATTACCCAGTTATAGACATATCTGAGAATGCTGATCTGGCATTTTTAGCAGGTACATACTTCTGATACTGGTATTGGAATCAGAACATCACAGGTATTAGTGGTAAAACATAGTAGTGTAGATGTAACCTCAGGTGAGACCACATCAGACATGGAAGTATTTGAAAATGTGAACAGTCCCTTTAGAGAGATTGGTCTGTATATGTGTGTGTGTGTGTGTGCGTGTGTGTGCGTGTGTGTGTGTGTGTGATGAGAGAGAGAGAGAGAGAGTATAGATGGCAAATATAAATATAAATAGCCTGGTATGCACTTCTGTTGGTGATGCAGTTTCTGGTTGTTCACCAGTATGATGTCATTTCCTGATTGATCGACCCTTTGTCGCGTGTTCCCATTGCAGAGCTATAAGCAGCCCTCGGCCTTTATCGTTACCCAGCATCCTTTGCCCAACACAGTGAAGGACTTCTGGCGTCTGGTCCTCGACTACCACTGCACATCCATCGTCATGCTGAACGACGTTGACCCTGCACAGGTAAACACACACTGCTGCATGGAGAGACAAATCCCCCTCGTTCATACAGATGAATAAGGACAGGGTCGATGATGTCCCTCTTGTGTCTCAGCTGTGTCCACAGTACTGGCCAGAAAATGGTCTCCACCGTCTCGGCTCCCTGCAGGTGGAGTTTGTATCTGCTGACCTGGAGGAGGACGTCATCAGTCGCATCTTCAGGATCTACAACACAGCCAGGGTGCGTTTGTTTTACCCTCTGGGTGTAATCGGTTAGTGACACGATGTCAGTCCATGAAAAAAACTGTTTGTTGTTTTTAGGGGATGTTAGCAGACTTTATCTGATGTTAGCTAATTGATTGATCTGAGCTGATATTAACGAGTTGTTAACGACCAAAATGATCAACTAACATTCCCCTGCAGTGACATCAACTGGCATGTGTTATAGCATAGTTTCCAGAAAAAGATCCAGCTCTTTCAGTGTGGAGCTGTTGATTGATGATGATGACATCATCAATGATCAATTAACATTGTAAATGTAATAAATTGTTTGCATATGATCCATGATCCATACAAGAGGTTTAGGTTTACATGGGTTTAATTTTTGCCTTAATTCTGTATCTCCTAAAATGTAAAATGTGGGCAGGTCAGATTTAGATTTGTGTGTGTGTGTGTGTGTGTGTGTGCTTTCCTCTCCTCTTGTTTACTCTTCCTTGCCTTCTCATTTCTTTCTTTGTCTCTTCTCATTTCCACACTCCGTTCCTTTTGTTTGCCTTATCTCATTCTTCACCTCCTCTTTTTTCTTTTCTGTGCTTACTCCTTCATTCTTTTCCTCGTCTGTACTTTATTCACATTTCCTCTCTCATCTCCCTTCATCATCTCCCTCTCCTTCTTGTTGGTCCATACTGCCCTCTCTCATTGAACCTGGCAGCTGTCTTTCTGCACCTCCTGCTGCCCTACATGGTTTTTTGGGTCAGGATTTGACCCCCCCTCAGTCCGGTGTCAGACAGTGAGCTTGTTTTAACCACCTTCCTCCCCCCGTGTCCCTCCAGCCACAGGACGGGTACCGCATGGTGCAGCAGTTCCAGTTCCTGGGCTGGCCCATGTATCGGGACACACCTGTCTCCAAGCGCTCTTTCCTCAAACTGGTTCACCAGGTGGACAAATGGCAGGAGGAGTATGATGGCGGGGAGGGACGCACTGTGGTCCACTGCCTGTATGAGTACACACAATACACAATACATACTGACATGACTAAGACTACTGCAGTATAGTCTTACTGATACTACAAGCACCATCACTGATAACACAAGTACTCATTGAGTTCACTTAAATGATGGTACCAGTCCATATAGTATGAACACTCACTGTACAAATACATGACACACACAATGTAATACTGAGCTTAGTCTCTATCAGTGATGATTTGTCTCCATCAAGTGGGGAACATGGAATATCACATGTCCTCACTAATGTCCTCTCCTCTCTCCCTCGCTCAATTCCTCTTTTGTTTCCTTCTCTCCTCTGTCCTCTCCTTTCCTCCTCTCTCTCGATTCCTCCCTCCTCTCTTTTCTCCTTGTTGCCTTCCCTCAGGAATGGCGGTGGTCGCAGTGGTGTGTTCTGCAGCATCAGTATCGTGTGTGAGATGTTGCGACAGCAGCACTGTGTTGATGTCTTTCACGCCGTTAAAACACTGAGAAACAACAAACCAAACATGGTGGACCTGCTGGTAAATAAAAACAAACATGAAACACAAATGATGGTTACTGAATTAATGATTTGAACCAAACAGGTTTTATTATTGTTGTTGCATTATTTAATTTATAATTGTTTCATTGTTGTTGTCAATAGTGATCCTGTTAATTTTGATGATTTACTTTTTCTTCTTTGCATTTGTATTTATTGTTTTGTTAAAATGACATTATTTAATAAGTTAGAATATATTATGTGATTATTATGTGCTTATGAATATGTGGTCGTTATTGTTATACCTCTGTGACCTCTATGACCTCTGGCTCCCTCTCTCTGCAGGAACAGTATAAATTCTGTTATGAAGTTGCTCTGGAGTATCTCAACTCTGCTTAGCTACAACGAAAGACTCTTTCCTCCACCTCTTTCAGTGGCGGTGCTGTGCACACTCTGATAGGAGGTGAGAGAGGGAGATGAAGAAGGAGAAAGAGGGAGATGAAGAAGGAGAAAGAGGGTCTACTACTGACTGAAGGTGGAGAGGAGATGGATGTTTTTGCACTGCCTTGTTTGACTGAGTCTAGCATGGACACAGACTCCCTTTGTAACTTACCATGTGTCACGTTGTTGTTTTTATTGTTTTGATGTATTGATGAGCTGAACTAAAGGGAACAAAGCAACATGAGCGTCTTCTGTCCAATCAGCAACAGTTGAATGTTGATCAGCTTCTATTCTTTAGACCATTGCTGTTGCGGAATCAAAGGGCAGACTTTTAAAATCATCTTAATTTTAGAGCTGTTACTGATCAGTCTGCTGCGATAATCTTCGTTTAGATTGATACATTTTTATTGGGAAACGAAATTCGGTCTCTGCTTTTAACCCATCACACACATGTGTGAGCAGTGCGCTGTCATGCAAGTCGCCCCGGGGAGTCATTGGGTTTGAGTCTGCGACCTCTCGGCCTCAAGCCCAACGGTGTAGCCACCACTCCCCTCCAGAGTTACATGACGTTAGCGCTCAAGATCATCATCAGTCAGTAAATTAAGAAGAAAGCTTTATTTATATTGTCACATTGTACACTATCCAATGAAATGTGGTCTCTGCTTTTAACCCATCACACTCGTGTGAGCAGTGGGCTGCCATGCATACAGTACATACAATACATGCAGCGGCAGGGTGGTGGTTGGGGCCCAGGGTGTTGCAGAGAGTGGGATTTGAGCCCCGCCCTCTTGGTTTCAAGCCCAACACTCTAACCATTAGACTACCACTCCCCAACTCAGTACGCTGTTCAATAGGAGCTAATGAATAGTTTTCCTCTTTGTCAAATAATTAAGTTAAATGTTTGTATGTTTAAAGTCATTCGCTGTATTGGTCATTTCAAATCAGTATGTCTGAGCCAATGATACAGAAGCTTCTGTAATGAGGAACATGTCCTTTAAGAGACAAGTTTCCTCAGTGATCAGAAACCTGAGGGGACCAAGAACTAAACCCTGTGGGGCACCTTCTATTAAAGTGATGCCAATGCGATGGAGTATGGGATCAGTAACAGTCAATCCATGAATCCATTATAAATGGATGGTTATAATCCAGATTGGGTTTGCTGACTTGTCAGTTTCTTCAACAATGTTTCCAGGGCAACTGTGCAAATTTTGTCTTCTGATGATGAAAGTATGCTGCGGCCAAAAGCCCAACAAAAGACACTTAATTGATTTTTGAATTGAGATTGTTGTGTTTTTTATTATTTTGTTGTGTTATTTCCTCAGAGAAATATAAAGATGTGTAAAGACATCTATCCGTCCAACTGTCTGTCAACTGTCTTCAGTGGTGCTTGATATTTACGGCTGCAGATGAAAAAGTAACTGGACTGGACTCATGCGACCTCATGATCCTCATGTTGTGGTGTTTGTTATCTCTCCTCAATGGCTGCTTGTGTTAATAATGTAAATAGAGCAAGAGGAAGCAGGAAGAAAAATATTTATTCCTTCAGTTGTTCTCAGTGTCATTGTTGTTGTTCTTGTGACGCACACAGACAGAGACAATCGTGTCGGAGTTGTAATGTTCAGAACTACGGCGTTCATCTGACTCTGCTGACATATGGTCTGGGCTGTTCTATGGATCATATTCTATGGCCAGTGACTGTGCATGCAATGGTTGGACTGGTGTTGTCATCAGCGGTTGTATGCAGGGGCGGACAGGCCATCGGGCATACCAGGCATTTCCCCGGTGGGGCGACGTGCTATATGGGCCGACAGTCTTGACGCTTATTTTTTTTAATTTATACATTGGTCTGACAGGCTCATAAAACCAGTAGATCAGTGGCCCAGTTGACAATGGGCTGGTCCAATCACATCGCTAAACACCAACCACTTCTGCTTTGCTCCTGCCTGCATTCGGCAAAAACAAAAAAAGTCAGTGCAAGAGTTTGTTTCCTAACCGGGGGCCCGGGGGGCCGGGGGGCCGGTCTCTGTCCCAGTCCTCCCCTGCTTGTATGTCGATCTCTGTCTACAGGACCAGGAGAAGTAATCAAGGTGGTGTCATCATGGTCTAACCGTGGTCCAACATGGCTCTGGGTTCATCCTCCATGATGTTCTATAGTTTTGACTGAACCCTGTTGGTGTATGGCTCCGGTGCTGATGAGAACTTTATTGTGATGAAAGATGTTATTGATGTTGTATGATTACAAAATACTATAAATAAAAATGTCTAACCACGTCGCCTGATGTCCGTGCGTGACCTCTGATTGGTTCATAGTCGATATGATGGACGCTGGTTCATTTCTTCACGTTTTGTCACATACAGTAGTTCATTTCAGGCACGGTGAGCTGCAGTGCTACTTTCGGCCTAATGGGGGCGGCATCTATCTGCCGCAGCCGGTTGAGAGAGAGGAAGGAGAAGAAGAAGAAGAAGTGTTTCCGGGGTTGCCCGGAGTTGAGGTGGTGTTTTCCTGTGAAGCTGAAGTTTTTTCTGTTGAATCTTTGAGTGAACGTCAAATCGTCGTCAGAGTCCGCACGAGCCGCTCGGTTCTCAGGTAAACCGGAAGCCCTTGCGTCAGCTGTTCTGCCTCTCCGTGGCGACAAACTGTCGTTAGCACCGTGCTAATGTTAGCATGCAAAACAGCCAGTGTAATAATCCTGTATCGCATCATAGTTGTTCGTTTTAAAGTAGTAAAACACGTGACAGGAAACCGGACAGTCCGACCGCTTTTAAATGATTTTATTTTTTACTGTTCACGTCATTAAACCGGTTGAATGAGCAGACTCGCGACCTTAACGTTTAATGAATACGTAATGATGTTATTGGGTAAATTTAATGAACGTTTTACATAGAACTGTCGTGTTTATTCACTGTGTGAACGCAGTGCATGATGGGATGTACTGTATCTCTGGCCTGGTCACTACTGTGCATGATGCACTGTGGGACGCTGAGTCTGCTGTTTGATGAAGATCAGTGAACTGGTGCATTGTGGGTCAGTGGTGCAGACCATGATCCTGGAACAGGAGCTCCACCGTTCATCAGCTGATCTGCGCTCTGCTGATGGAAAACTGCCTGGCAGGGCAGGGAGTCAACAATGACCCACAATGATCCCTGACCTTTGGCCTGTGCTCTCTTTCAGTTGACTGTAAGATGTCTTCAGGACACCTGGAGGCTCCTGCAGGAGAAGACCAGCTCTGTGTGTTCCTGGTGAGGGGCGAGGAGGAGGTGACGATGAGGGAGGTGGCCTGCCAGTGGGAGGGTCCGGAGCCGGCGAGGAGGGAGGTGGGCTGTCAGAGCACGGCGGCGGAGAGGAAAGACGCTGCTGTCCAGGTGGACATGCTCTGGACTCACTGCTCTGGAAGTGAGTCGTCCTGCTTCAGCTGATTATTGATTATCTGTCCTGAGAGTGATCAGCTCCAAGATCAGATCAGAAGGTTTTTCAACCACTGTCTGATAAGATTATAGTGTTGTTGTTGTTTTTACCAGTGGTTAATGTTAAAACACACACACACACACACACACACACACACACACACACTTCATTCAAATATTTAATCCTGACCTGATTCAAGTGCAGTGACGTTTTATTGACACTGGGTGGCAGCATTCTGTCTCTTTAGGTTACATTTATTTCTTCCTGTATGGTTGTAAAGAGGGAAGGTGTTGACCTGTTCACCCTGTCTGCAGCTTCGCCTGGGATGTTGCTGCAGTGTCTCTCTGTCAGACCTGACGAACCAGATGGTGGCGCTCTGCTGCAGCACTGTACCACAACCCGCACCAGAACCAGAACTATTAAACCAGCCATCAGACTCTCACCCAGTCTCACCAAGTCCAGGTCTCAGAGGAGGTTGCCTCCCCAGAACTCCAACATGACCAGACGAAGTCCTCCACAGCGTTGTAAGCGCCGCCTGTCGCCTCACATGGACCAGCAGGGGGAGCAACAACAGCAGCAGCAGGAGGAGGAGGAGGAGGAGGACGACGACGACGACGACGACGACACAGATGAGTCCAACTGGACTCCAGCTGGAGGTGAGTGAAGTCTGAACACATAACATGACTAAAACAGTCATGTGACAGGTTATTAGAATAATAACAGGCTTATTTTTATTATGTATTATTATATGTATGTTCCTTTTTTAAAAGCTTTAGTCTGTTATTATTACTATTATTATTATTGTTATTATTATTATTAGTGTTATTATTATATACTATTATTATTATTTTGTTGCTATTTCATCATTACTTTTTTTCCTTCCTGTGTCTGTGTCTTTCATGTCCAGATATGAAAACGCCTGCGTCTGTGGGCGTGGTCTATACGTCACAGTCTGCTCCTGGTCATGTGCTGAAGCTGGAGTCCGTCAGCATCATGTGCGACATTTGTGGTAAAGTGATGAAGAATAAATCGAGTCTGGCCCGGCATTCCTTCATTCACACGGGAAAGAAGCCGTTTGCCTGCCACCTGTGCGACCTTCGCTTCAACCGCCGCGACAACCTGCAGCACCATCTAAGCCGACTGCACCCAAACGGCGTTGCCAAGCTGGAGAAGCAGCGGGATGTTCAGACCTGGCTGTGTGCCGTCTGCGGGAAAACGTTCAGCTGCAGGTCCAGACTGAAGGCACATGAGATCATCCATTCAGGGGTCAAACCATACCACTGTGACCTTTGCCCCAAAGCCTACATGAGGACCAACGACCTCGAGCACCACAAGAAGATCGTCCACGTGGAGGGAGCTGCAGAGCCTCAGCAGCCGACCTCGCTGCTCTGCGACTTCTGCGGTCGAGAGTTTAAGTGCAGGTCACAGCTGGTCATCCATTTCCAGACGCACACGGGCGAGCGACCACATCTCTGTGACATCTGCGGACGCAAGTTCGCCCGACATCATCAGCTCAAACGCCACAAGATCCTGCTCCACACCAAGCAGGTAAATGGTGAGGAGAGCCCACTGCCTGCTGTGCCTTTCACATGCAGTGTGTGTGGGAAGCGGCTCAAGTCTGAAGCACATCTGGCAGCTCATTCCCACATCCACACGGAGGACAAGCCTCACCGCTGCGGCATCTGTTCGCGCAGCTTCCAGCGCGCCACCTGCCTGAAGCAGCACCATCTACGTGTCCACCTGAAGGTCAAGGTCAATGATGCACCACCCGCTGGCGGGAACAGGAAGAGAGCAGCGCAGTCAAAGTTGTTTTCTTGCCCCATTTGCAGCAAAAATTTCAAATTTAAATCTCTGCTGGCGAGTCACTCGTTAATCCACAGCGAGGTCCGGCCGTACGCTTGTGAGTTCTGCAGCCGCAGCTTCAGACGGCTCAGCCACCTGAAGAGACACCGTGAGGTCGTGCACGCCAATGGAGCCCGTCCGCCGCAAAGCTTTATCTGCCACATCTGCGGCAAAGACAAGAAGTGCCGCTCGCAGCTGGACAGGCACGTCATCATCCACACTGGCGAGAGACCGTTTGCCTGTGACCTCTGCACTGCTCGCTTCAACCGTCGTGGAAACCTGCAGCAGCACAAGAAGCGCATGCATGGTGTGGGGACACCAGCCTCGGAAGAAGCCCCGCCCATCCTGTTTGATGATGACGCGTCGCCTGCTTTGAACCACAAACAGGAAAAGACTGTGGTGGCGGTCAAAGCTCCGGCTGAGAGGTTTGAGGTGTTGAGGAATGATGAGACAGATGTTCAGCAGTTCGCTGCCTAACCTCCCTGAGCTGACACTGTCCACCAGCGCCGCAGCAGCTGGATGAAGTGAAATGAGTGGTGGTGTCTAAAGAAGCTGTGATTGTTCTGATGATCAGTGATTCATTTATTCATAATTAAACTTGATTTCCCTCTTAACATTTGTTCTTCACTGTAAACATTTAGGTAAACTCTCGATTTCCCATCACATCCACTTGATTGACTGCACATTTATTAAACATCAGGCGGAGGCTGATTGACAGCACTGTAATACAGTCTGAGGAAACAGTCAGATCCAGGTTCAGTGAAGGAAAGCAAAGGAGACACAAACAAGAGGAGAGAAGGACCTGCACAGTAAAGATGTGTAGGATAAATACACAGTACACTACATCCATCATAACACAACATCATTGTCCACCTGTGCCTGAATGCACCACAAAACAATACTGACAACCCTAGGCTCATCTATAAGGTGATGTCAACCCCCAGCTTACTGATGACACTGTGATGTCACTGGGCAGCGTGCTCAGACCTCCATGCTGTCAGCTTTAGGTGTCCTGGAGATCCAGAAGTTTGATTGGTCAGTGGCAATTTTTGTGCGAGGATTACTGTGGAGAGAGAGGTGATGATGTCATCAACACTGATTTCAAGCCAAACGTGATGCAACTTTTTACAGAATGTATTGAAAATCAGAGGAATATTTGGACCTTCATCTTTTAGAATCTCTAAGATCTGCACACAATAAAAAGCAGGAGCTTCTGTCTTACCTTCTACTGAGCATCTGAAAACAACATGTCGCAGAAGCCACGAAGATGAGCAGAAGCAGGGGGATTGTGGGAATGATCACGTAGACCAGTAACATGCCTGCAGAGACATGGACAGAGCACGGAAATGAGTTTCCTGTTGACGAACACACCTGAGAGACCACACTGACAGAGCTGCGTAGCTCGTCCTAGTTCAGTCCCACAGAACCAGGAGCCCTGATGTGGAACCAGTTCATGTGGACCACATTTCCTCAGAGGTCAGAGATGTTCGTACCTGAAGCTCTGGCCGGGGTCACCTGAGGCCGAACCTCCTCACCGTCAGTGGACTGTTTGACTCCACCTCCACCTGATGTTGCCTCTGAGGACACACAACACACAGTTTGTCCTAAAGTTGGTGTCATTGTGAGAGAAAATGAAGTCAGACTGCCACTGGGAGATGACAATCAGACCCCAAAACCTGAAGGTCACGATCGTTTGGTTTTATCTGTTTATTGTTTTGATCAGGTTTGTAAGAAGAAAACAGAAACAGTCAGCTCACTCATTGAAAAAACACGTGTTGATATCAATATGGTCCTGACCTGTGACCTGCTCACCTGTGCTCTGGCCTCCAGTTGTGTGTCTCTCTAAACGAAGGAACCACACAAATAAATTAACAGAAAGACTCCAACAAACTTGAATTTATCAGACTGCTGCTGATTGGCTGATGGTAATTGTTTTATTAATGGCATGCTGCTGCTGATTGGCTGATGGTAATTGTTTTAGTAATTGGATGCTGCAGCTGATTGGCTGATGGTTGTTGTTTTATTAATGGCATGCTGCAGCTGATTGGCTGATGGTTGTTGTTTTATTAATGGCATGCTGCTGCTGATTGGCTGATATTACCTGGTTTATATTTACAGATGAAGTTGTGTTTCATGTTGCAGCGGTCATCATTCCATTGATAGAGATAAGCCCCGCCCAGACCAGGAAGTGCAGTTGGCTGATGGTACATGACGACGCAGGCCTCTCCTCCACAGGATGGCTCGTCAAAATACCAGTTCCTACATCATCATCATCATCCACTGATTTATACATCATCATTAGTGCAGTGCTTCATGTCTTACATCTGACTGTTTGATTGTTTGACACTTTTACACAGGGCCCAGTCTTTATCTAGACCAACACTGACATTAACATTTGGGTCTGTTGTTGATCACCTGATGCAGCCTGAAGGTCACACTCACCTGAAGGTGGCCAGGCTGCCATCAGTCCAGTGGTAGAGCCCTGGGCAGGAAGTGAAGGTGTTGGTGAGTTCAGGATCAGTTCTGTCCACCCGAGTTAGACCGATCCAGAAATCACCGTCAGCTATTCCTCCTGCCCCAGCATCTCCCCCATCGCCCCCCACTGCTCCAGAACGCAGCTCCTGGACAGAGGAGGAAGATTAGGAGGAGCAGGAGGAGCAGATGAAGAAGACCAGGTGTTTGTTTCACCTTCAGCAGGTTTTCGATGTCTGTCTGCTCAGCTGGACTCTCAATACTGAGCAGTGACCCTCCGTCCATCTCGCAGGCTCGACATGCCTCTCTGAAGGCAACACGACTCGACACGTCCTGGAAATATGCGATCTTATAGCAGGGACGGCCCGGACCACCTGAACACACTGTCTTACCTGAGGGACAAAGAGGGACAGGTGATCATTCACGCTTCACTGCTGCCTGAGCTTGTGGCCTAAACTGAGGGAAACAGGCTTCAGCTTGAGCGGCCGTTTTCTGCTTGGTCGTAGACACAGAGCTGAAGTCCACCTCAGTCCTCATCAGACTCCATCACGTCTCAGCAGCACTGAGACCATCATGGTTTCAGGGACCATCCATTTCCTCCAGATCAAAATGAACTGGCCTTTCTGTATCTTCTGCAGAACCACCGTACAAGCTATTATTCATGTGTGTGTGTGTGTGCGTGTGTGTGTGTGTGTGTGTGTGTGAGGAGCTGCAGTGATTAATACACAGTCTGGTTAAACAGCCTCTGACACACTGAGCTACTTTAAGTGATTAGCTGGATTCACTTCTGCACCATCATCACTTTACTGTTAAAGCCACTAAAGAGCTCCATATATATCTGCCCCCCCCCGCACCCCTCCCACACACACTCACACACCCACACACACACTCACACACCCACTGACCACACAGTGCAGCTCTGCCAACATTAAAATGTAGGAGGAACAAAACAAATGTTTTGAACATCAGGCACAGTTACAAATATCACGTGATGATGATGATGATGATGGTGATGATGATGATGATGATGATGACGATAACAACAATACAGAGGAAAGAGAAAACAAAAGTTTAAGTCTGAGCCAATAGTTTGAAGAAAAAATAAATTTTCCACTCACCACTCAACACCCGAGCTCCAGCTACACATGTGACCATGAAGACACACAGCATCACCGGGTAAAAGGCCCTCATCATCCTCACTCTTCTTCTGACATAAAGGAAGAAATATAAAAAATAAAAACTGGGACCTGAAGAGATTCTCTCATAAAATGCGAAAACAAAAGTCCTGCTTTGTTTCCATGTTGCTTTTCAGCGTCTCTGGCTCCGATGAAGCCGACTCACACAGAATGTTTCTGTCTGAGGATGCTCACATCAGCTCCCTCTCCCCCCACCCCCACCCCCACCCCCACCCCCTCCCCCTCCCTCTGATCGATCAGCTCCAGATGTAACCTCCTCTTTCATTAAGCTCTGGAGGCCACACACAGTTTAATGCACTCACACAGCCCCGGCATTCCTCTGAAACTGTGCTGAAAACGTCTCTTTATTGATTTCAAGCCAAACGCGTCACTCTTCACTGCAGCCAATGTAAATTCATGCTAAGCATAAATGACTACAATTCAAAATACAGCTTTTATTTCATCTTTGTGCTGAGCTTGGCTCACACAGACGGAATGAGATGCAGATTTCAGCCAATCAGATCTCTTGACATCCACAAACAGGCTGCAGACCATCACTCAGAAGTCCATAGAGAACGTGATGTTTTCCACAGTGATCCAGTGACAGCTCATCACTGGATCACTGAGAACATCAGCTGCTGCCATGGCTCAGTTTGCATTTGAATAGCATTTGATGTAAAGTACTTAAAGTTTGTGATGTTTTTGATGGGGGGGGGGGGGACGTGTGCATGGTTGGACAGAGGCAGTTTATTAATCCTCCTGTGGAGAATGGAAATCAATGCTGAGCCTGAGCTGCGTTCAGTTGTCTGAATTAACTGCATTTATGTGGAAGTAGGATAAAAAACAAACAATTCAACTGCCATTAACCCCAAAGCCTCTGTCCACCCGAGTGTCTGTCCACCCGAGTGTCTGTCCACCTGAGTGTCCGTCCACCTGAGGGTCCGTCCACCTGAGGGTCCGTCCACCCGAGTGTCCGTCCACCCGAGTGTCCGTCCACCTGAGTGTCCGTCCACCCATGCGTCCGTCCACCTGAGTGTCCGTCCACCCGAGTGTCCATCCACCTGAGTGTCTGTCCACCCGTAGGTATGTCCACCCGTGGGTCTGTCCACCTGAGTGTCCGTCCACCCGAGTGTCCATCCACCTGAGTGTCCGTCCACCCATGGGTCCGTCCACCTGAGTGTCCGTCCACCCGAGTGTCCATCCACCTGAGTGTCCGTCCACCCGTAGGTATGTCCACCCATGGGTCTGTCCACCTGAGGGTCCGTCCACCCATGGGTCCGTCCACCTGAGTGTCCGTCCACCTGAGTGTCCGTCCACCCGAGTGTCCATCCACCTGAGGGTCCGTCCACCCGTGGGTATGTCCACCTGAGGGTCTGTCCACCACAGACGTCTCTGTGTTTTTCACCAGTTCGTCCTCTGTCTCTCATTATTAACATCAGCAGGTTCGAAAAACAAACTCATATTTTTTACAGACATACGGCAGAAATATGTAGAGAGACAGATGTCACACTGAGGTCACACTGAGGTCACACTGAGGTC
>JAFBJQ010000526.1:162353-216921 GCA_016785345.1 Trinectes maculatus | reverse complement strand
GGGTCCGTCCACCTGAGTGTCCGTCCACCCGAGTGTCCATCCACCTGAGTGTCCGTCCACCCGTAGGTATGTCCACCCGTGGGTCTGTCCACCTGAGGGTCCGTCCACCCATGGGTCCGTCCACCCGAGTGTCCGTCCACCCGAGTGTCCATCCACCTGAGGGTCCGTCCACCCGTGGGTATGTCCACCTGAGGGTCTGTCCACCACAGACGTCTCTGTGTTTTTCACCAGTTCGTCCTCTGTCTCTCATTATTAACATCAGCAGGTTCGAAAAACAAACTCATATTTTTTACAGACATACGGCAGAAATATGTAGAGAGACAGATGTCACACTGAGGTCACACTGAGGTCACACTGAGGTCACACTGAGGTCAAAGTGAGGTCCCAGTGACACTTCAGCCCTGCTCTGCTTCCTGTTGTGTGAAATGCTGTTTAACTTTGTGTCTTTCCTTCACTTGAGCTCCTGAGGAGACACAGCTGAAGTAAAACATGATCTGGTCTGAAGTGAAGCTAAAGTGATACGTGGTGGAGTGTGTGTGTGTGTGTGTGTGTGTGTGTGTGTGCGTGTGTGCGTGTGTGTGTGTGTGTGTTCCAGTATCAGTTCAGATCATTTTACTGACACACTTAGACTCTGATCTCTTCACTTCCATTTGAATTTCTGTAACGAGATTAAAGGAAACAAAACTCAACATAGATGAAAAGATGGAGGGTGAAAGGAAAGAGGTGGATGGTGTTGACTGACCATACAGTCTGGGGACACTGTATGGTCCTGTTTAAGGCTTTAAACTCAGTGTGTGTGTGTGTGTGTGTGGGTGTGTGTGTGCGTGTGTGTGTGTGTGTGTGTAAGTAATCAGCAGTAAGTAGAGTGTGTTTCTGATGGAGACGATCAGCCGCCTGCAACTAATCAATACAGAGATCAATACTGGGAATGGAGGGAGGGATCTAACAGGTCATTATCTGTGTGCGTGTGTGTGCGTGTGTGTGTGTGTGTGTGTGTGCGTGCGTGTGTGTGTGTGTGTGTGCCCGCGCAAGTGTGTTTACCACTTCATTATGCAAAATACTTTTTTATTCAAACAGTGAAAGTTAGTTTTTGACTGAAGGTTGAACTCTGCCCATCCAGACAGACATTAAAATGACACACACACACACGCACACACACACACACACACACACATGCATACATACACACAAACACACACACACACACATGCATACATACAGGATCCTGTAGAAATTGTGCTTTTACAACCAAGACCTCAGCTGTTTAAGTGGTTCAGAAAGTTGCAGATCAATAAAGCTGATCTGCTTCTCTAAATGTGGATTTATGAGTCAGATTCAGTTCAGCAGACTAATCAGCTGACAGCTGCTCAGACTGCATGATGACACATTAACCCAGCCTGTGTGTGTGTGATCGATTGACTGATTGATCCCATAAAAATATGACTCATATCTGTGTTGAAAATGTGTGAGTTCAATAATCTAAAGTGGCCCCTAAACTCCAGCAGAGAGGTCAGTGAGGTTAATTAGTGCGTGCGTGTGTGTGTGTGTGTCAAATCAGAGTGTAATTGATGGCTTCCAGCAATTTAGCCCTGAAATAATTGGCTTTATGTTCTAGTCAATACTCTGCAGGCCAGCACACACACACACACACACACACACACACACGCAATGGCAGTGTATTGATCTCTGTGGTTTTCAGCTCAGGAGGTCGTTTCAGTTTCAGTTTCGGAGGAGGTTTTGTGAAAAACTAGTGTCAGTGTTTTTTCTTATATCACATTTCCACAGGTGTTTTCACTCACATCATCTGGATTCTTGTCGCGCACTGAATGTTCAGCGCAAGTTAACACACAACACAGTGTAAAGGCCCAGTAGATCACTGATGTGGCACTGACCCCTGCTGTCCATTCGGTGGGACCACAGTGGCCTGGTGTGGTCAAGTCTGAGTCAGCTGCTGTTGATTTGTGTGATGTCACTGACCATCGAAAGAAAACATCTGTATGACGTAAAACACTCATGGGTTTATTGACGATTTATTAATGATGAAATTACACAAAATTTAAAAATTCCACACAAAGATTCAGTCAGTGATCAGCTGATCCCATCACGTTAAAATACTCACAATGTAAAACACATGTTACACAGCTAGTGTTTGTCATCAGAAATTGTTCTGCTAGCATTTGTATCACTGGATCGTCATTTTCAGTTTTTACTTCATTTGCTGGATTTGTTTAAAAAAAAAACCCTGTCCATTCTTAATCTCGACAATAAATACCAACAAACTGCACGCGTCAGTGTTGTGGAGTAAAAACTGGATCTCCCAGGTCATGACAGAACCTTTGGAGGTGAACTCTGGAACCTGTCAGGACCAGTCATGTTCTGTCCTTTCTGCCTCAGCGACAGTTTCTTCAGTCATTGATCAAAAACGGAAGAACATGAAACATGAACATGAAATTCATTTTGTCCTGAGCAAAGAAACTAAAAACACAACCACAGTGAAGACAGACATTTGAAACACAAAGCGTCCTGGTTGTCTATAAAACTCAGGTGGCCAGAAGACGTCTGTCTATCTGTCACATGGAGGGCAGACATCCTCCAGCTTAGCTCTCCAGCTGCCACTGCTGGGCCTGTGAGGCATCACATATCGCCATGGAGACATAACCCTTGGGTCCCACTGGCTGAGTGACGGAGAGACACTGACCCACTGAGACCTGGTAGAGCCGGTTGGACTTCTCCAGGGGCAGAAGGACGAGAGACACAGAGAGAGAGAGAGAGAGAGAGAGAGAGAGGGTTAGAGGGCTCTAACATGAGAATGGAGGAGTGTGTGTGTGTGTGTGTGTGCGTGTGTGTGTGTGTGTGTGTGTGTGTGTATCAGCGTCTCACCCCAATGCTCCACTGCTGTGACCCTCCCGAGCCATGGCATTTCATCAGTCTGGGGGGGTCATAGGTCCTGACCTCTGACACGTCCAAACACAGCAGACCAGCTAGAATCAGTTGACCCTCCTCATCATAGGCCCAATCCTGATGTGTTCAGCACAGTCAGGGTCAAAGGTCAATCTAACTGTGATGTGTAGAAACTGTTCGACTACCCCTTTAAATTAAACACAGCTTGGGTTGTGTGGCGTCATGTGGTCCGTTCACCTGTTCGGGGTCACGGGGGTCACATGGTCGCAGGACGACAGCTCCACCCTTCTGACTGACTCTGCCTTGGGCCACAAGACAACGACTGGTTGCTAGGTTACGAAGCTTAGTGGACACAAAGATCATGTTAGAGTTATTTAGAGTTTGTTATTTAACTAAAGCAACAGATTAATGACTGGGGGGTGGGGGTGGGGGTGGGGGGGGAAGGCTGTCACATACTCGTCCTCTCTCTAGCACTTTGGGACGCCGTAGACCCTTGTTGATGAACAAAGGTGGCTGAGGCTTGTTGCCATTGGCAACAGTCTGCATCTCAGGATAGACTGTGTCCAGGTACCAATGGAACGAGTGACACTGCAGTCGCTTCCTCAACGCCACGCGCTCGCTGATGTCTCCATAACTGCGCTCACGCAGCTCAGGACGCAGGGACAGATACTGCTCCTGATGGAACACAGACACAGCGAGGGCGTTAAAGAGATGCTGGAGCTGCTGCCCACTGCAGCTCTGTGTGTGGGTGTGTGTTTACCTTGTACTCGTCCATCCATACATTCGCTAACCGCAGAGAATTGTGGGCCATGGTGTCCTGCCCCCCAGGCGAGCCATAGGGTCGCCTCTTCCTGAAGATATGTCCGACTCTGGAGCAAGGGATGATGAACAGTTGGCCGCCACACATCCAGATCTGTACAACATACAGCACAACTGTCAATCACACCTGCCAGCTGCCTGTAGCCTGTCGAGCGTCAAACACTGTAGAGTGTAGATCACTGACACATCGCTCCTTCAACAGGCTCAATGACACCTTGATTGATAATCAGTAAAAGCGTGTTCTCACCCTGAAGGAGATTTCCAGGTTTTCCCCGCCCCAAATGTCCATACCGGCATCATACTGGCCGAGTTCATTAAAGTACTTCCTGTTAATAGCAAAGAGACCTCCAGCCATTGTAGGAGACCTGGAGGGGAGAGGGCACAGAAGAGGTGGGTTTTGGGTTTGGAGGAAAACCTACTGCATCCTGTTTTATCGGCTGGGTACCTGATTGGTCCAGTTGCTCCCTCTGACCCATTGAGTTCAGATGGGGGGACAGGATCCCACTTGAAGTGCAGCCCCCAGTTGAACCCGCCCCTGACGACAGGGGACGGTGAGTAGACGAGCGTGTCGGCTGAGATGATGTCAATGACGGGGCACACGACGGTGTGACGGTCCTTCTGGATGGGAGCGAGCAGAGGCTGCAGCCATGCCTGGTTCACCTCACAGTGACTGTCCAGGAAGACCAGGACCTCACCTGGACACAAGATAGATGAGTCCAGGTTTACTTTGTCTCTGTCCTGTAAGGATGACGGCCCCACTGGACCACAGTTAAATCTTGATCTTTTGATACAGAGGTAGGAAGCAGGGAACAAGCAGCTACTGTGTAGGCAGTGAGGGTGTAGACTTTTTGTTTTAGGGAAGAAGGAGAAGAATAAAGATACAAGAAATGAGGATGTAGGTAGCAAGGATGCACAATGATGATGTAGGAAGTGGGAGTGAACAGACTGATGAAGAAAATAAATAAAGGGTAATATGTATCATTGTTATCTCAGTAACCAAATCTGATTTACAGCTCATCCAGTACGGTAAATGAAGGGTGTAGGACATACCAGTAGCATGCGAGGCTCCTATCATGCGTCCTCGGATGAGTCCTTCCCTTCTCTGGTTCCTCACCAGTTTGACTTTCCCCCGTAGCTCCTCCCTAACGTACCGGTCCAAGTCACCCTTCAGCTCCTCTGAGGGCACAAACAGGAATATTTACAATCAAAACTAAACAACAAAGCATCTTTTTACACTAATCAATGACCTGATCAGAGATCAGTCATACTAATCTGCAATGTGAGGTACAGCTACTGTAGTACTGTGACTACACAAAGGACTAGTGCGAAGATTAGCAGGACTAACTGCATCACCGAGTTCACTGTGGTCATCCACCAGGATGATCTCATGCAGCAAGTAGGTCGGTGTTCGGTCCAGGACACTGTGGACGGTCCTCAGAAGGGCAGAGAACGCCTCATTGAAGAAACAGATAACGACACTGGCAGAAGGTAGAGCCAGAGGATAGACCTTATCACGGCACCTGGAGAGAGACTGATGATCAGCGCTCAGACGTGACCGACCATATACACTCGTGTGCCAGTTTTTGTCTTCACCACTGGACGTGGTAACTGATAACAACTAATTGGAAAGAGAACAGGGGAGCCTGTGTCGGCGCTGACTGGAAACCTCAATGTAACAATAGCAACATTCTTTTTAAAAATATAGCGTGGACACAGCCACAGAGCTTTGGACCTGGACTGACACAGGTCAGACACTGGCAGCAAAGTATTGTGGTGTCATGAAGCAAACAGGTAAATTAGAAATGAGAAACTCTAAACTTGTTGCAGCGATACCGTTTCCTGCTGTTCAAATGTCTTTTCAGAATAGAGGGTAAAGCCTGCTGTCTTACAGGGCATCTCTGGTATCAGGCAGCTCTCTGTGGTAGCCTAGCCTGGTGGAGATGAGGACGTTGAAGGCGTGTCGGTGGTACCCAGTGTCCCTGATCGCCTGATCTGCTTCATTAAATATCATCCCTGCAGACAGACACAGTGTCAAACGGACAAGACACAGACATCACCCCCCCCCAACCCTAACCCCACTTTTTAAACTTCTCATTGCAGCTGTACTGTATTCTAATATTTCCAGCTGCACCTACATGCACCACGGCCTCTCACCCATCTCTGGTTTTAGTTCCACTCCCTTATTGGCTGCCAGAGGCTGATGCACCGGCCTCCGGTCGCCCAGGCCCCTGGTGATTGGCTGGCTGCGGTGATGCAGCGGGGTCCTGCCGTCACTGGGCTCTGCCCCCAGAGAGAAATAGAGGAAGAGGACGACCGACCAGGTCGCCGAAGTAGCAAGGCAGCCATAACAGAAGTACCGCAGCGTGACACTGGCCATGGTGGCCGAGCGAGCATGGCCTTACATTACGCTGCAGTGAGAGAGAGACAAATCAAATCATTTCAAAATGGCCCCTCACTGACATCTGTTCATCTGACCATTCATATCATTCTTTCATCCATTATCTATAGATGATCTTCTTTAGGGTGTGGGTGTGTGTGTGTGTGTGTGTGTGTGTGTGTGTGTGTGTGTGTGTTTGGGCTGGAGTCAGTCCCTGCTGAAAAGGACAGCAGCCGATCACAGGCCAATACACAAAGACAAACATTTAGTCTCCAGTTAACTGAACACCAATCTGATTGTGTCTGCAATGACTGTAAATGTGTCCCGGTGTTTAATGTCCAGACACAATAGAGACGTTACGTCCCACGTGGAGTCAGCTGACTAGTCAATTATTATTCTCCCTTTACACACAGACTCTGTCCTCAGCTCTTCACTCATTTACTTTTACAACTTTGTTGTGATGAGCAGACTGCTGAGTCGTCCATTTCCTTCATTTGTCAGCATAAGCTCGGCCACAATGGTGTTTGGCATTCTGAAGTACTATCAAATGTTTCTCATCGTCATCATATAAGACCAAGACAAAAGAAAAACTTGAACAACCTCAGTGAACAGTTTAAGAAGGAATCTACACCTGGCTGGAGACTAATATACAACAACCATGCCAATATTGAACAGACAAGGTGACAACAAAGGAAAAGTGCCAGGGTTGAAGTGGTCATGTGCAAAACTCCGTTTTAAAAAGCTGCTGTTTTTTGGTGGACTTCAGCTGGAGCAGCCTGAGGAGCTGAAGACATGAAGGAAGAAGCAGACTATGACTGAGAAGGATCTTCTCCTCGGTTCATCCACATACTTTTACCTGTTTCGCCTCCTGTTTATAATAAAGGCAGCTGTTCCTACACAGCTGCAGCAGCAATGTGTTTGTAAAGACTCACAGAGTAAACTGTATTTACGTTAGTCTGAGTCTGCTGTATTTAAACCGGGGCTTATTCTGGACAGTTATTCTGGACAGTTACGTCACCACAGCAGCTGTAACAGTGAATAACGAGGCGGATGAGAGTGTAAACAACAAACATTGGTTCATTTATTAAAAAGCTCCAACTCTGATTCTACTAGCAAAAAAAGGCGTCCGATATTGGAAGCCGCTAACGTAGCGGCCGTTAGCTGGTCTCGGAGGAGAACTGTGTTCATGTCAGAGGTTTAAAAGTGTGGAGATAAACGCGGAACCATCGTGTTGTTTCACGTCCGACGCGTCACTGGGGCTGGACTCTACTCACGGCTCATTCGCTCCCAGCTGTTTGCTCAGCGGCACCGCGGTGCAGCTGGTTCAACGCCGTCAGCTCCGATAGCCGCTGCGGGTAAAATGTGCAGTTTCTCCAGTGGAGTTCTGTCTGTCTGAATGAACTGTTTACATCCGCTCTGTCTGTGACTGCGCAGCACCGACATGCTCATGGGCTCACTGACACGCAGACACGTGACTTCCGCTCAATCCTTTCACAGTAAGTCAATACAAACACTAGTTAAAGGGAAAATAAGATCAGATAATGAGCGTGAACGTTCATATTTGTAAATTTGATGTGACGTTTGGAAGGATCACTGTTTGTTTTTTCTGAATCGGAGCTGCGACAGAAAACTTCCAGACCTGTTTGGCACTTCCTGCTTTTGTTGTAGTCGGTTAGAAAGAGTGATAGCCAAGAAAAGATGAACAAATCTGAGACATGCGAATAACTGATAAACCTGCATGGTTCCAAAGGGAATATCAGAAAACACAAGGTAATTAAATAAATGAATGTACGTAATGTTATGTGAATGGTTTTAAGAAAATTAAAAGAAAAACAGACTACAATAATGTTATATACAGACTATAATGTATATAACATTTTCTTTTTCTTGGATTGAATGATGTTGATTAGTTTAACGTAACCTGTTTTTTTTTTTGCTGAATATTTCATAATATGTGTCTTGACAGGTCCGAAGACAGACAAACCTAGCCGGAAGTGAGGTGTGCTCACATCCGCCAGAGGGAGGGCTAACCAGCGGAGGAAGGAGGAGAAGAAGAAGAAAATGAGTGAAAGCGGTGCACAGGTCAGAACATTAAAACATTGAGTTACATTTGTGTTAAAGTTTGAGTATTTGTCTTTTACCGCTCAGACTGTCAAATTAAGTCCTGACTGAACAACTTTAATCATCTGGTTTCTGCCCACAGTACCATTGCTGCTAGTAGCCTACTAGTAGTAGTACTAGCAGGACTACAAATAGTCCTAATAGTAGTAGTGACAGTAAAACTGATATTAGCTTTAGTGGTACTGCAGGCTTGGTAGCCTGTCTCAGTACTTAACATACACTGATGAGATATTGATTGTTAATGAGTAATTAACAAAACGGTTTCTGGTACAGGAAGTAAAGAGAACATTTGACTTATTGGATTTTCGGTGTCTGAAGAATATTTCCACACATGTGTACACAGGAGGTGGTACGGTCAATGTATGTGTTGACATACTGTCAGTGTATATGTTGACATATAGTCAATGCATGTGTTTACATGGAGGACGGTGTCCCATCTGTCCTGATGCTGCGAGTAAACAGCAGTGTGAGGTTCTCTGTCTCTACAGCTGTTTGCTCGTCTGGAGGCTCGTCGCTGTCTGAAGGACATCGAACCTCGTCTGTTCCCTGAAGATGGTGGACCAGACCATGGTGACTAACCACAGCCACTTCCTGTCAGCTGACAACTTTCACTACATGTCACATGACTTCAGTACTTTTTTCCCCTTTCCGTTAACATACTGTAAAACACTTTATTTATGCTGTTTGCTTGCTGGTGGCCTCCACAGGGTTAAATCTGAACACAGACGTGAGGCACATGTTGATACAACTCAGTGTGACATCACTTCCTGATGTCATCTACAGTAAATCCTTCATTAACCACTTAGAAAATAGAGAGACCAGAGGCTGCAGAACTCCATAGAGAATCATTGTGTTTCCTTCAGTTTCACCAGTGATCCAGTGACAGTTTGTTTATCACTGGTTTCACTGTGAACATCAGCTGATCACAGACATGAGGATGATGTGAGTGACTGAGCATGTGTGTGTTCTCAGGTGAGGTGGTGGAGCTGTATGGCACTGAGGGAACAGGTGAGTTCGCTACACAGGGCGCAGTTGTGTTCCTTTCAAAGTGTGTAGGTGTGTGCTGTTTCTTATATACATATGTGCGTGTTAGGTAAAACAGAGCTACTGTATCACCTGCTGTGTCGCTGTGTGTTGCCGAAGGCTGCTGGTGGACTGGAAGTGGATGTTGTGTTTGTAGACACTAACTACAGTCTGGACATGTTACGACTGGTCAGCATCATAGACACCAGACTCAACACAGGTACACACACACGCACGCACGTGCTACCTCTGTGAGTGTCGGAGGTGTGATAGTCAATCCAGAATTTTACGGTTACCTGATTTTTTTTTCTTTGTGTTTGAATTAAATAGCTCAACTAGACATCAAAGCTCACCTGTCTGACATCAGAAATCTCTGCTGCAGCGCCCCCCTCGGGACAAACTCTACATGTTCACATCCACTACTATCTAAAATAATCATATTGTGTGTTCAGCTCTCTCTACCAGGCTGGTAGTCGGATCAGATGAGGAGGTGTTGCGTTCCTGTCTGTCACGCCTCCTGGTTGTCCACTGCTCCTCCTCCTCCCAGCTACTCCTCACCCTCCACTTCCTGGAGAACTCCTTCTCATCAAGACCAGGCCTGGCACTCCTCCTCATTGACAGCATTTCTGCTTTCTATTGGCCGGACCGCTGCGAGGGGGGAACCAGCCTTTCCATGCAGGAGGAGAGGCTCAGAAATTGTTCAGAGCTACTGGCTCGACTCCTCAGGTAGATAGTCATCAGTCTGGAGGTGGTGTTATGGTGCAGTAGGAGGTTTTAATAGTTAATTAAAACCTCCTACTTAATTAATAGGTTTTTAATAGTCTGTGAGAAGTCTCTACTGATGAAAAAGGTGGTTGAACTGATGACTTACAAGACTGTATTGGGACATTAGGAAGAAGTAATTGTTTATTAGACCAAACAACAGTAGCTGCTCTGGTCCCTCGTCTTTGACTTAGTTTCAACTGTGGCTCCTCCTCTTAGGGACTACAGAATAACTGTCTTTGCCACCTGCCATGCCATCAGGAGGAGCTACAGTGGACCTTCTACCTCCTCATCAAAGTCTGACCGATCGTATCTCTGTCGTCCCTGGCAACGGCTGGTGACCCATCGACTGGTGTGCTCCCATCAGGAGGCTGCAGACTCAGCTCTTGTGGCAGGAAGCAGCAAGGAGCAGAGGACACGGCAGATCTTTACTGTTCACTGCACGTCCTGCTCCTCCGGGATGAAAGCTTCCAGGAGCAGTTCCTTCTATGTGACTGATGGTGGAGTGTCGTTTACCTGAACTTAAAGTGTAGTTTTTGTTTTGGTTTAAGTTCAGGTTTCATTCATCCTACAAACAGGATGTATGAGTTATTAGGTCAATTAAGAAGTTTCTTGGTGTTCACCGTGTGGGTCTGTTGGTGGTCAGTGTGAGGGTCGGGGGTCAGGAGATCAGCCCAGATGACCCCAGCTGAAAGAGGTAGGTTACATCCTGGACAGGGCACAAGCACATACAGTCATCACAGGGCAACATACAGAGATAAACAACCTGTCACACCCACATTCACACCATCAGTCCTGAGTTAACCGAATACCAACCTGTGAGTTTGAACTGTGGGAGGAAACACACACAGACACAGGAGAACATGGAAAGTCCTCACACAAAGACCCTGGTTGAACTGGGACTCAAACCAGGGACCTTCTTGCTGTGAGGCTGAAGCAAGCCATTCTATCGATTCTTATGGTGATTAATGTACTGCTGATTAATGTAATGATCTACGGGTCATGTCAGAACTTTCAGGGAATGTTTAACTCGTTACTTGTGTACAGATGAGTCAGGTGGGTGTAGGTTCTGGAGGTGAGTACAGTTGTTCTCAGTGCAGGAGGAGGTTGTGTTGGTTACTGTGGGAGTTATTGAGTTTGTGTTAGATTAAGATTCTCATCGCCATCGCCATGTTGAAGAACTGCGTGTTAATTGTTTAATAAAATAACGACACGGTATTTGATCTGTGCGTCATCAACTTTTTCATTTCAACTCGTGTTATAGTTCTGTATGCTACAGCAGTCCGGATCCTGGATCCAGTCCGGGATTTCAGGTCTGATGACCGAGACCGCTTTACCAGAGCAGTCCACCAGCAGATTCCTCCGCGGGGTCAGGCACACTTTTTACACACCACAAACAAATTAGCCGAGTGCGGCGAGGCCGACAGAGAAGTAACATATTTTCATCCGTCCCTGCGGGGGAACGTTGCCTTTACTCGGGTGTAAACGGCAAGTCCTGTCCGGTAAACTGTCAGGCTGCGGTGCGGTGGTAAACACTTGTCGGCCCTACTTCTCCTGCTGGCGCTGACAGGCGGTGCTACGGTCGCTCCCAAACATGGCCTCCATGACGGAGCGACCGCTTCAACTTTAATTTTTTCGCCCATTTCCAGCTGAAAATCGTCTATATTTCCTTCCAGGGCCCACGGGAATGTTTCGTCGAACGATCTTATCATGCCAGACTTGTGAACCAGATGTGATCTTTGGGAGAAATTCGCTGTTGGGTTTATACAGATCGGTATAAGTTGGCTGGAAAGCTGGAGAGGAAAAAGAGAATCGCATCAAATCAGTAAGGACGCGTTTTCTGTCTCCTCTCGACACCTGTGCAGGTTCGCCCTTCACTTTTTCTCCGGTTCTTCTGTTTACTTGACGCCGGTCGGTCAGGAGTCATGTAGGGGCAATAAACGCGCCGTGGAGCAGGGATGCGCTCGTTTCTAGTGCGCGCTAACAAGCTAGCTTACCAGTTAATGCTAATGCTAACAGAGGTGATCAGTCAACTGGGCGGTCCGAGGAAGCTAAAGGCTAACAGCTAACTGCTGTATCTGCGCTGGGCTCATACACCAGGTCAAGTTTATGTTTCTGTGCCTTATGTGTTGCTGACTAGTTGTTCTGGCCCGTGAACTCTGCAGGTACAACTGGACTTTAACATTATACCTGTACCAGTCTGTACCTGTAACTAACCGGAACCCAGCTCACCGACCTGTAGTCAGTATCGATCCATCTGCTGGTTGTTAATCAGATCTATCAGAATCAGAGGTACTGTATTAATCCCCGGTGGGGAATTCAAAAAGATGCAATAAGCTTAAACATGCAAAAAATAAAGAATAAACAAAGCATGAAATAAAATCTGTAGAGATAAAATAATATGAAAAAGAGGAGTTGTGATTATTTACATGTGCACAGGCAGTTGAGGTATACACAGTATACATACATGGGGTTACAGGTTGTCGTTATAAAGTTACCAGCTGTAGGCAGGAATGATTTCCTGTGTGGCCCTGTACACTGTATAAATAAGAGTCTGTCACTAAACCAGCTGCTGAAGCTGATCAGTATGTTATGGAGAAGATGTGAAGGAGAGGCCAATATTGTCTTAACTTAAGACAGTATTCTCTTCTCCATCACCACTGTCACAAAGGCCAGCCCACCACCCCACATGGCTGGCCTTCATGATGAGCTTGTTGTCCCTAACCCTATAACAGGGGTATTCCACTAAAATGTGTGTGTGTGTGTATGTATGTATGTATGTATATGTATATGTACTGTAAATATACAAACTTGATGGTTCCAGCTGCTCATGTGTTGTCTATTGTATGAAAGTGAGCACCTTTGGGGTCTGTCAACATCATCACATTACCTTTTTAACAATTATATTCATTGGCTTTCAGTGTCTGCATTTGTTTTTGTTGATGTTAAGATTTTTTGCTCACAGGGCCTGTATGTGTGTTACCAGAGATCCTAATCTTTGATCTGTCAGACATATTTGTGTGTTTTCAGACCATACATTGTGTGTGTGTGTGTCTGTAGTGGCTGTGGTGAAGGGTTGTATTCCCTCATCATTAGAACTGCAATAATTAGTGTATTATTGAAGAGGTGATGGACACAGGATGAGCTGTATTGATAATTGAATAGTGTCATAGTTTATGGGATCACCAGCTTAATCTCTTGGTTCTTGACTGTCAGGGACAATATTTCCTTTTAAATGATGTCTATTAATTATTTCTTTAGGAGTTAATTGTGACGATTCACTTCCTGTTCTTAAAATTGGGGATGACATTGATTGAGTGATCAGTGGAAAAATTAATTGATTGCTGCAGCTTGTCTCATTTTCATAAATTTGTTTTCTCCAGAGCAAGTGATGTTGCTCTGGAGAAAACAAACTGAAGGTACTGTAAGAGAGACCAGAATCTGGTCTCAGAACATTTACCTGTGACAGGTAAACACTGAGAAGACTGAGAGTGAGAGTTTATGATATTATTTCTCTTTACATGTTGAGCTGCTGGATGGACGTTGCATCATCAGTCCATGAATCAGTTTCCTGTATAGGTGTTTGATCAGAAGTACTGCAGAGGCTCAGGCTCTGCCCACATGCATACATAATGTATTTAAAACCAAAACAACCAGGTCTAACCCACCTCCTTTTCTGTTACCCAGAATGCCATCAGAGGCCCAGTCTCAGGAGCCTCGGGACAGAGGACCGGCCCCTCCGCTCACTCGGGCTGGACGCAGCGCACAGCTTGCGAAAGCCACAGCTACAAGCCTTGCTACTGAGAGACGTTCTCGTGGACGTCCTCGGAAAGATGGGAGCGGTGGCCGCTCTGCCCCTCCTCCCCCTTCTCCACCACCACCACCACCTCCCAAATCAAGGAAGAAGTAAGTGTAACAGTGACAGAACCTCAGACTATAGACCAGATATTTGGTCTCAGTCAGACCAGATGTGAATCATATTTGCATGTGATCACTGTGTTTTCATGAGCCAGTTGTCAGAGTGTGAAGGTTCCACCTGGGTCCATGTGTTGAGTCCTAAGTGAACAGAAACACTAATGTTCACGTCCAGTCAAGGAAATAATGAATTGCTTGTGGTTCAAAAATGAAATAAAACTTAATTGATCAATGCACAAAGTTCACATGTACAATAAAAATAATAAAGAGAGGAGGGAAACATGAGAGCATTTCAGTGACAATTCACACACAGTCACACACAGTCACACACAGTCACACATAGTGAACGTGCTTTAGCTTCAGGAGTCATAGTCATAATGGTAAACTAACCAAGTGGATTTCTTTTGTGCGTGTTTGCAGGGGGCGGAGTCGAGGTCGAGCCCAGGTGGATGATGAAGAGAGCATGGATTCCACAGAGAAGAAACCTCCCCATAAGACAGGTGTGTATTACAATAAGGAGTGTATAGAAATCAAATTATAATTTATGTATTTGACCGTTTGTTTACTCTGTAGTCTGTGGGTGCGTTTTAGTTATAAAAGTCAACACAGTGCGTGCATGCGTGTGTGTGTGTGTGTGTGTGTTAGTTAATTTTCCCCATCATTGTCTCGCTTGTTTATTTTAAAGCTCCAGCTAGCAAAGGAACTGTGGTGGATGTTGATTGGATGAGACTCACTCTCTGGCCCTGTTTATGAGTCTGACAATACAAAATGTGAACAAGATCATTAAACTGGAGTAAACAGCAGCAGCAGAGCTTGTTTGTCTGAATAAAAGAAGTGTCTGATTAAACTGTAAGACTCAGTCACATGATGATAGATTTTGCAGAGGACATTATGGACGAAACTTTGAGAGTTTTTTCTGTCTGAATAAAGGAAATCCACAAAGTGCTGTGTTTGCCTTACATCTGACAAGCAGCTGTGGTGGGACTGTTGAGACCTGATGTCTGATGGTGTATTCTGTGTTTATTGTGCACAGATGTAAAGGAGGCTAAGGAGAGGACCACAGGACGCCGCCGATCCACCGTCAGGAGGAAATCAAAGACAAACCCAGAACCTGACCCTAACCCAGACCCTGAACCCATTCAGGACAAGCCCAGTCCAGTATCAGTGTTGGACTGTGATCCACCTCAGTCTGACCCTGTAATCACAGAGTTCAGGACACAACCAGTGTGCAGTGCTGAAGAGGAGGACAGAGCCAGTCCTGTTTCTCCTGCCATGCTCCTGGTCTCCAGCCCCAGACCAGCTTCCAGTCCTGGTGAAGGACCTCAACTCAACCCTTTGCCCACCTTCCCATGTCCATCCCTGGACCATAGTGTGGTTCACAGCCCCGCTTCCATCTGCACACCAGCTCCTGAGCCTGTGAAAGTGGAGACATCCAGCCTGAGTCACAGCCCTGCACAGTCCCGCATTGACTTCAGTCCCAGCAGGGTTTCTATGGTGACAGAGGAGGGTGTGGCCGGTCCTGGGGACGTGATGGAGCAAAGTCCTGCATTAAGTCCTTGCTCCAGTTTCCTGGTCTCCCCCTGCCCCCGACTGGAGGATGAAGACCCACTGTCCCCTCTTTTCCACAGATCTCTGTCAGATGATTCTGGTGGCTCACCCACCCCCAGTCTGGGACACACCCAAAAATGGTGAGAGAGCCAGTGTGTGTGAGAAAGATAAAAGGAAAATAAGTCAGACTACCAGTTTAAAAACTCTCTATCTTCTCACCTCACAGTCTGAAGCAGTGTGCCTTCTGTTACTGTGGCGACGAGCCTCCTCTGGGACAGGGCCGCCTGGTGGTGTTTGGCCCTACGCCCGGCTACATACCCCTCCACATCCTCAACCGCCGCACCTCATCTGACCGAGACAGCGACTGCCATGACCACTGCTACCGCAACAACCAGACCCCACCCTCGTGAGTCACCTACAAACTTACAAACGTACTTAAGGTTTACAGACTTTCAAACTAGAGGTCGAACAACTCACATTCTCATGAAAGTAGCTACTTTTTAATGGGTTAAAATGGATTGATCTTTGTTTTACAGCGTCACCATGGTTACATATTCAAAGTTTGTGTCTGTGTCTGTGTCTGTGTCTGTGTCTGTGTCTGTGTAGGTACAGCAGTCCTGAACAGTGTGGTGAGTACACTACCTCAGATGTCGTGTGATATTAGAGGGCTGCTCCATAGTTGCAGAGATCTGTGAAGACATATGTATCGACTCTGACCTCAGTAATGGACATGTGTCCTAAGTCATGCTCCCATGCTGCTCTGAACTTGTCCTTGGGAGAACACCTGAGGCCTGAGTCCATGTCTGAGATGGTGTAGGCATCCCAGGCAGGGAGTACATTATGTGTGAAAGTTCTCAATAATGACTGAATGTTTTTGATGAATGATTTAGTAATCAGTAATCAGTGTAAAGGGGGAATGTGAAAGCTGATCTCTGTGCTATTATTTTAGAAGAAGAGTCGTCATCAGAGTTTGTAGAGCAGTTGGGACCCGTTGGACTTCCACATGACATCAACGTCCAATCACTGTTTGACCCCACAGGTACAGGAAATGACATTGCTCTTCTTTCCTCCTCTACCTGTGTGTATCTCCGTATGAAAACCTGACTGTGTGTGTGTGTGTGTGTGTGTGTGTGCGTGCGTGCAGGTCAATGCTGTGCTCACTTGCAGTGTGCAGCCTGGTCGGATGGGGTGGTTCAAGGCGAGGGCCAATCTCTGCTTTATGTGGACAAAGCCATTGATTCCGGAAGCACACGGGTCAGTTTTTACAATATCTGATCAATGCTCAGACATCGAGGAGAAAAAACAGCCCCACCAAGCTTTGCCCCCTCTCACCTGTCTAGGAGTGTGCATTCTGTCATAGTCTGGGGGCCTCACTGCGTTGCTGGGAGACAAGCTGTAGGCGGAGCTACCACTTCCCCTGTGCTGCTGCTGCTGGAGCACATCAGGACTGGAACCAGAGACACACACTGTGTACAAGACACACACACAGAGGTACAAACACACTGTACAAGACACACTTTATCTAAAACACACACAGGCAGACTGGCAAGAGGCACACAGATGTGTACATACACAATCGCATGCACACACACATACACACACACACACTGTGCATTGAAAGATGGTCTATGATGATGTGACTGAGGGATGAGTCCCATCTGCTGGTCATTATCAGAAACAGAGGCAACAAGCAATCCGTTAAAAGTGTCACTACATTTTCAACATTTAAACATTCTCTCGCACTCTGTCTGTCTGTCTCGTTCTCTGTCTGTCTGTCTGTCTCGTTCTCTGTCTGTCTGTTTGTCTGTCTGTCTGTCCGTCCCTCTCTCTCTCTTGCTGTCCAGGTTCGTCAAAGTGTATGTTGTGTTCAGGTGGTGGCGATATCAGCAGCCTGTTGATGTGTTGTTGCTGTGGTAACCATTATCATGGCAGCTGTCTGGATAGCCCTCTGACCCCCTCCCCCCTGTGCCGGGTTGGCTGGCAGTGTCCACAGTGTCGAGTGTGTCAGGGCTGCAGGTAACACATGCTAGTCATGCTTTATGTAGCCTTTCAGCTACTTAATCCCTGGACTGTAACCAGTAACACTCAGCATCAGTCAGAATTTTATCAGATGTATTGTCTGGTAATGTGAGTTGTTTAATAGTGTTTTGTTTGAGGTGCACTAATTCATTACTCTGTACCTCCCTGACTTGTTTTAGGTTGAAAGGTGATGCTGGTGTGTTGTTGGTGTGTGAACGCTGTGATAAAGCTTATCACACACACTGCCTTACACCACCACTGGATCACACACCAAGCACCAGTTGGAACTGCAAGGTAAGATGAAGTCACAAATCCAAATAGAAACTCAACCTTCAGACCAACCCTGCAAAATTAAAATCACCTTTTCCTCCAGAACTGCAGAATCTGCCGTCGCTGTGGTGTGAGATCATCAGGCCAGTGGGCCAATCATCCTTTTCTTTGCGAGTCATGTGATCCTGCCCTGCCCTGCCCTCTCTGTGGCCACGCCCCAGACCTCTACACATTACAGGAGTATCTCACCTGTACTTGCTGCTATAGGTACACACACACACACACACACTTTCACAGTTAATAGTCCCTGTAAATGCTAATTGGTGTGGCCTGAATTGTTCTTAACTCCTTGAGTCTTTATGGTCAACATGTTAGTCTACCCATCTGACTGTTATGTCAGTCATCTTAGCATGAGCAAGGTGTTTACTCTCATCAGTAGCAATGTTTACCTTGTACACCAATGCAGCTGTTTATCACGTAAACTAACCTGAATTTACACCACTGAAGAGCAGATTCGTTGTAATAAATAATGTTTTATTATTGGAGAGTGTTGCACAATGTCCAATTTACTGTTTGTGTTGTGTTGCAGGTGTGTCCATACAGAGTGCATTGTCCAGACTGGGGAGGGCAGGGCAGGGTCTGAAAGTTATGTGTGCTCCATTTGCAAGCCTCAGAAGGAGGATCTAATTCTTAATCTTCCAATCCAGTGCAGTCCTACCCCAGCCCTTCCTGTCAGTTCCACACAGCTCCTACAGCCATTAAACCACAGTGGTAGTGAGCCTCCACCCTCCAGTCCTCCCTCTAATAGCCCAGTTCAGATAATCTGCTCAGAACCACCACCGAGTCCTATCACCACAGTGTGTACACCAGTGCAGCAGAATCTTAGATCACCTCACGCTGATCCGTCAGAGCCCCAAGAATGTCTTGTTCCCCCTGTCCTCTCAGAACTCCAGCAGTGTTCTTCACCTCCTCAACTTGATGCAACAGAGCTCCTCCAAAGTCCTGTTTCATCACTACTTGTCCCCTTAGACCCCCAACAGTGTGCTGCAGTTACTCACCATGATCCACCAGAACTTAAGCAATGTTGTACACAAACTGTTTCTGTCCCCTTGGCACACCAACAGAGTCATGAACCCACTCAGCCTGATCCATCACAGGTCCAGCAGAGTCCTACACCATCATACCCTAATAAATCAGAGCTTCAGAAGAGTCCTATTCCTTCCCCCCTTGATCCATCAGAACTCCAACAAAGTCCCAGTCCTGTTCACCTCGATGAAACAGAGCATAACCAAAGTCCTGAACCTACTCACCCTGAACCATCAGAGCTCTGTCAAAGTCCAATACCTACGCACCTGGATCAGTTAGAACCCCAGCAGTGTCCTGAAGCTACTCACACAGATCCATCAGTGCTCCAGCAAAGTCTGGAAGCTGTTCACCCTGATACAGCAGAGCTCCAACAGAGTCCAGAAGCTATTCAGCCTGATCCACCAGAGCTACAAAGAAGTCTGGAAGCTATTCACCCTGATAATTCAGCAGAGCTCCAACAAAGTCCTGAAGCTATTCTGCCTGATCCATCAGAGCTCAAACAAAGTCCTGAAGCTTTCCAGCCTGATCCATCAGAGCTCCAAAAAAGTCCTGAAGCTTTTCAGCCTGTTCCATCAGAGCTCCAACAAAGTCCGGAAGCTTTTCAGCCTGATCCATCAGAGCTTCATCAGAGTCCGGAAGCTATTCATCCTGATCCATCAGAGCTTCATCAGAGTCCTGAAACTGCTAAATCTGATTCTTTAGAACTCCATCAAAGTCCTGTACCTTCTCACACTGTCCCATCAGAATGCCAACAGAGTCTTGTATCCAACCACCCTGTCCCATCTGAGCTCTTAAGAGGGCATGAATCTTGTCCCCCTGATCCATCAGAGCTACAGCCAATTCCTGTAGCTACTCACCCTGTGCCATCAGATCTCCAACAGTGTCCTGAGCCTACTCGACATGTCCCATCAGAGCTCCAACAATGCCCTACACCTACTCATCATGTTCCCTCAGAACTCCAAAGTGTGGATTCATCAGAGCTTCAACAAATACCTGAACCTACTCGGCCTGATTCATCAGCGCTCCAAAGAAGTCATGCTCCATCTCAACCTGATCCACCACAGCTCCAACAGAGTCCTCATCAGTCTTGCCCCACAGATCCTCAAGAATCCTCATCTCTTTCTCATCAAAGAGCTCAAAAGCTCAAAGAATTTGGAATACCCTCTCACCCTGATGCAAGAAGTTCTTTGCCACCACCAATATACCATGGTCCAACAGAATTCCAGGAAAGCCCTTTGGTATTTAACACTCATCTTACAGAACCTCAGGAAAGACTTGTGTCATCCTCTGGTCCTGCTCATCTGCAACAAAGCCCTCCCCATATGACCTCTGAGAGCCATATGTCTTCTAATAGCCCTACCAAGAATGCAGCAGAGGAGCAGATTCCAGCCACAGAGACTGGGCAAAGTCTAACACAGGGTTTGCAAAGCCTGCAACCAAACATTGAGACCCAGGAACAGCTTAGTCCACCTTGGGTTCAACCTGAGCTTGCAGAGCCTCAGCACAGCCCTCCTCCTCAGAGTCCTGCCCAGGACATCACTTCACAGACACAGAGTGATCAACCATGTAGTCCTTCCATCATTACACAGTCCCCCACAAAGCCTCAGCTCAGTCTGTCACAAAGCCAGCATAATTTTACACCACATACTCCAGCACATGTTAGCAAATCTGCTCCACAGAGTCCCACACAGGATGCACAGAATACTGAATCTACACTGGACCAGGAGATCCCTGGATCAAGAAGCCCTGCTTGCCTGCAGAGTGGGACTTCTAAGGACATTTCTACACTGGACCAGGACTCCTCACAAGTATACTGTAGGGTTACTCAGCGAGCAAGACGGCACACCTTATTAAGGTCCATTTCAGCTCCATGTAGAACATCACTGTCCCCTCTCAGACCCACACAATGTAGTCTTTCACAACCTGGTAGCCCAGTAGAAGCTGACTCTCTACAGCCTCTTAGGCCTTTGCAGGTTAGCTTGCTTTATTCACAGCTTACTGCACAGTTAAAAGTCACTGAGAAATGCACTGAAATCAGAACTACAGAACCTAAGTCTTCAGAGAATAGCCGTTTACAGCTGAGTCCAAATATTGATGCCCAAACACTGGAAAGTAGCCCCACTTCTGAACTGTCCACTTTTCCTCATTCTAGCAATGGCTCAGACGACCAACTTCCAAACCGATTGGGTCCTGTTCAGAGTACAGTACTTGACCATTCTAACCCCCACCATGTCACTGCTATTGCTGCACCAGAAAGCCTTGTTCACATTAGCACTTCAGTGGATCACAGATGCCTAAATTTCTCACCCTGTACTGATGAAACAGAGGAATGTCCTCTCCCAGCAAGCCACATCCATCTGAGCCCTTTTCATGTCAAATCCTCAGGCTGGATGGAAGGTAAAGCAAGCCCCATTCATATCCAAGCTAGCTCAGCTACTGCCAGCCCAGCAAGTGCTAGCCCTACACATACAGGAGAAATGCCTACTAACCCTGATGGTTGTTTTAAAACTGAGAATAACCCCTTAGCCATATTGGCTGGAGACAACCATTCCCCATTGTATCAGAGTGAGGAGATGAAGGTAGCTGTCAAACATTCATCTCTATTTATTTCGTCAGAAGGCGGTTGCTCTTTTCCTAAGTCCTCTCCTGGAAGTCCAGTTCGTACTGATGCTACTGATGTTGGCCGAGTTCTTTCTGAAACCATCGGGGCCTGTAGTCTGACGGGCACCACAGACGTTCCAGCGATAAGGAGTTCCCCTGTTTGTAGTTTTTCTGAGCTGGCACAGACTCAATGTCCACCTCAGCCCTGTCAGTCAAGTCCCTCAAATATCCAAACTGCCTGCACTTCTTCAGAGACTACTCCAGCTATCTGTAGTCCCTCGCAATGTAGGTCAGCCTGTACTAGCCCAGCCAGTAACTCTATTTGCCACAGTCTGAGCAACATTACCTCAGACTGCAGTGGCCAGACAGGTCCCCATTCTGCTAGTTTAGCTGACAGTAGTGTCATTCATCGTCAGTCTAGGTCTAGTCCTGCTGGACAAGCTAGTCCTATTCACACATCTATTCAGAGAACTCCCAGTGATGTCCAACCAGGCCCTCTTAAAGGTCCCACGGATGCTACTGTAGTTAATGTTAGCCCACCTCACAATCCAGCTCAGGCCATTGATCCCAATAATAGCCCAACAGGTAGCCCACATTATAGACCAGCTCCTGACACTGAACCAATATCTGGACTTAGTGTGGCAGAACAGAGTCCTTCTCCAGCTAGTTCATATGTCGATGAGGACACTGTAGCCAGTTCTGTTATACAAAGCTCTGTTCTTCCTAGTGTAGTTCACCACGATCCCCGTCTTGTATCTTCAGACAGTGTCACGCAGACAAGCCAAGAACCTGCCAGTTCCCTACTTGATGACTCAGTTGTTGCTTGCCCCAGCCAGGCCAGTCCAAGCCATGTGAGCCAATCCCCGGATAACAATCACAGAGACCCTGACAGGTCAGATGTTGAAAGCAGACAATTCACTTCCTTGGGAAGTCATTTGTATCAGAGACCACTCTCTCTTTCATCAACTCAGGCTAGCGTAAGCCATGTCCCTTCTGGTCCCACTCAGGATAACACTGTGTTGCCTAGCACTTGTCTCACCGGTGAAATGCCTAGTTCCCCAAGCCCTGTCCCTACACAGGTCAGTCCTGCTCAGACACTTTCCTGTCATGCTTCACACACTCAAGCAAACTCTGTCCACAGTAGCCTAGCTGGAAGTCCTCTTTGCGACCCAGTGTATTCAGGTGATACTCAGATTTTCCCAAGTCCTGGTCCTGTCAGCCCTGTGCAGCTAAAAGTTACTCCCAGTTTTGTTCCTAATATGAGGCGTGAGATGACCTTTGGTCCCAGTCTGATTCCACCTATTCCTGCCATGCCAGTACAGTGTGAAAACAGTACAAGTCCTGGTCAGCCTAATGCTGGTTTTGGAAACCAGTTTGTTTCCAGCCTCCAGCAGGACACACAAATGGAGATGAAGTCTGCAGTCACCTTGGGTGAGTTTGAGACACTAGTTTTAAAAAAGTGATTGTGTGTCTTTTTTGTATTGTGTATACCTTTCATTAAAAGGTAGATTTTAGTTTGTGAATTTACATAGATAGATAACATACATTTTTCTCTTTAAAGACGTCAGCATCCATAAGAAGCAGGAAGAGTTGGTGGAACAGGAGAAGACGGAAGAGGAGATTAACATTAAAACACCACAGAAGGAGGAGGTGGAGGAGCCTAATCAGACACTCAAGGCAAAACCAGAAGAGATGAAGTCTGTCAGAGGGCCAGAGGGAGGAGTAGAACAAGATCGAGTGTTGGATCCTACTTCAGGTTGGTCTCAGCTGCACTGATGATTTACTGTTAATTGACCCTCAGCGAAACCCTGCATTGACCACACAAAGAAATTGATAAGGCTGAACATCAAAGGTTTGGTTGGAAAACATGTTTGTGTCGTGATGACTGTCAGAGTTCATCCATTGGCTCAAACTGTTGGTGTATTTTAGATCCAGAATTGGCCTGTGAACTAAATCTTGATGTGGTGCAATATGGTATACAGGTGATTTCCTCTTTTTTTTCTTTATTTTTGCAGATGTCAAGTCTGAGTCGCTCCTCAGTCAAGAACACCAGTCTGCTGCTTCCTTCCACCACCCACATCCTGCTTCTCCCTCCCCCCATACTGCTGCATCACACTCTTCCTCAGTCCCACAACAGTCTTCTTACTCCCCCAAATCATCCTCAGCTGACCCCCCACTCCCCTCCTCACAGTCTCTCCCTCCTTCTTCTCCTCCAGCTGGTTCTCTGGAGGCCTCCATTTCCTTCTTCCCTCCCAGGACTGCTTTACCCCCCTCTTGTGCCCCCCCCACTTCACATCTTCTCCTGCATTCTCTGGCAGATGGCTGTCAGGAAGAGGTGCCCACCAGTCACAGAGGAATTATGACTGAGGCTGGAGCGGAGGTGGACCACGAGAACAGAAGAGTTTCCTGCCAATCACCAAGGCAGTTCGATTCTATTGCATCAGCAACAGAACCCACCAAAGATGAGCAGCTGTCAGTCACCGAGCCTTCACAGAAGAAAGAGGATCAGGAGGAGCCTTCAGAAAAGCTAGAGCCAGCAACGGAGCAGATAGCTGCTCATGAGGTTGTTGCTGGGCAAAAGCCAACAAGGAAGAGGCACGATCTGGAGGAAGGAGAGGAGGAGGCAGTGATAAGTAGGATGGATGAAGAAAATGTGGATGGAACAAGTCAGGGTGCTGAGCTGGATCAATCAGACATGGAAGAGGAGGAGCCAGTGAGCCCTGTACTGGATCTGGACTCCATTGACAAGGAGGTGATAGACCTGATGACCTCCTCACCTCCCCCACCCTCCCTCCTCCACCTCTCCTCCCCCAGCCCCCCTCTCCTGTCCCGGTTGGGGAACTTTCGGGCTCCACCCTGCTCCTCCAGGCCTTCAGACGACCTCTCCATTCGTTTGAGGCAGTCTCCCTTCTCGACAGAGGCCTCCCCTGAGACCTCCCCAGCCAGACCACCCGTTACTCCACCTCCACTTTCCCCACCCTCACCTCCTTTGAGGTCCCCGCCCTCAGCCCGAGAGGTTTCACCTCTCTCAAAGGTAAATCTAAAAAACAGCACAACTGTGACCATTTTCTCCTTGATTACTGCTTGTTTCCTCCTCCAAATAACTTGTTCTCTCCTCATTTGTTATTACTCAGGCAACTCCCATTATTGTGCTCCCCCTTACTCCTAAAATTGGCATGGGTAAACCGGCCATCTCTAAAAGGAAGTTCTCCCCTGGCAGAGCCAGGGTCAAACAGGTATGTGTAAGTTGTGCTAATGTTCACCCTCCTGTTTTCTTCCCTGTTTAGGGTTAGTGTTTAGTGGCTGAACAAGAAAAAAAGTAATCAGTTAATTTGGTCCCAGTGGATTGTTTGAGTGTTTTAGTTTCCCTTCAAAAAATAAAAACCCATTCCAAGTTCACAATGTTTGTTTTATTTGTCATGATGTTGGGTTTTTGCTTTCATTTACCCTTCAGAGAGAGAGGTCTTCTTCTCCATCCATCACTTTCTCTGCTTTGTTTTCTCACTCGTCTTATTCTTCGACTGTTGCTTCATCTGTTCCTCCTCCTGTTGAGTCGAATGATGATGTTCATTCAGAGAGTAAGGCAGCAGCTGAAGGCTGCTGTATTAAATGATCCTGTACTTTGCCTACAATGGGTACATTTCCTTCCTTAACCCTCTTTCAGGTAGTGATTTCAGGTAGTGAGGTCTCTTCATTCAGCGCAGGGCTCATCTATCTCTCCTCATCCTCACCTGCCCTTTTACTAATGCAGCATCAGTTAGCCCAGCACAGACTCACACAGCTGTCACATAATGTCATGTGAAGAATATCTAACCCACTGCATGGAGCTGTTTTCTGTAACACCCCCCCCCCCTTTAATGTTTAAATGGCCCCACTGTGTGGCCCACAATAAGTGACTGATTGCATGTTGTCATGGTAACATCTTCTCATTATGACTTTGCTTGCCGTTTTTAAGTTTGACTTTTAGTTTTGTGGCTGTTGCATTTATGTTACTGCATTTTGTCCCTCTCTTCCCTCCCTCCCTCCCTCGTAATTTTCCTTCTTGCCTTCTCCTTCTGTTCCCCTCTTCCCTCATTTTCTTTGGCTTTCAAATACTTCACTTCGTCCACCTTCCACATCCTTCTCCTCCTCCCTAACTCAGGGTTCGTGGTGGACTAATCGCAGGGCAGTGAGCCCCCCCACATTCTCCCAGGATTCCACAGGGGAGGGAGGGTGGGACAGTCCTAAGCTCCGTTCACCGGACTTTCCTCTCTGGAGCATGAGAGTGGTAAAGAAGCGCACCCTACTCTGATAGGTCTCTATGTAACTAACCAGTTGTTTCCTAACTCTGGTTACTCACACCCACCCGCAGGGATGTAACAGTAAAAACGACTGGTGCACCTTCTCTCTTGGTCTGCACACACTATCTGCTAGTACCAGCATACAAACTGTGTGTCTGTGTATTTCCAACCATCTCTGACATGAATGTTGGCATCGAAAAGCTCAGAAGAATTTGGACATATTTAGACATTTGTTCCTTAAATTTGGGTTGTTTGGGAATTAAAACATTCATGTAGCAGTTTGGACAGGTGAGGGAGGGGACCCTGCTGATGTCACTGTGTGATGTTGTGATGTCATGAAGATGCTACTTTCTCTTTTCTCCATTTTTACTTTCCTCCCTCCTCCTCATCAGGGCCGTGGTTCAGGGTTTCCAGGCAGGAGGAGGTCTAGAGGAGGTGCTGTCGCAGGAGGACGAGGAGCCGGTAGAGGAAGGAGCCGACTGAAGACTCCGGAAAGTCTGGTCATATCACCTGGAGTAAGCACGCACGCACACACACCATCTTGGATTTAATCTTCTTAGATTTCACACAATTTTTATAGACTGACATGCCACAGTGTAATATTACGCAGTTGATCGTTGGTTGTTCAGTAGCCAATCTTAGAACATTGATTAGTGTACTCTCTGTGACAGTGTGGGTATTTGGAGCCGTTACAGCCAAAGGAGGAGGAGGAGAACTCGATGCACAACACGGTGGTGATGTTTTCCACCTCTGACCACTTCACTCTCAAACAGGTAGATGCATGACGACTCTCTAGGTGTCAATAAATGGCCCTGTCAATCATCGTTATCTATGGAGTAGTCTGGATAACACTAACAAAATATCCTGTGTGTGTGTGTGTGCGTGTGCGTGTGTGTGTGAAATAGGACATGTGTGTTGTGTGTGGTAGTTTTGGTCAGGGTGCTGAAGGCAGACTGCTGGCCTGCTCACAGTGTGGGCAGTGTTATCATCCCTACTGTGTCAACGTCAAGGTATTTTCTTTTACTTTGAGTGACTAGTAACTTAATAATCAATAGTGATCAGTGCTGATAAAATGATGTTATTTTATCTGTAGTCTAAATGCCCCAACAGTAATCTGACAAGTAGGTAGTTACTTGGATGACTGCCAGTTGTAATCGTGTGTCCACTAGGATTAGCTCCAGCCACCCCTCAGATATTAAGGATAATATATTGTTTATGTAATCCGATTACTTTGGTGTGGCTATGTTTAGATTACAAGGGTAGTCCTGACCAAAGGGTGGCGCTGTCTGGAGTGCACAGTATGTGAGGCCTGTGGTGAGGCCAGTGACCCTGCACGACTGTTGTTATGTGACGACTGTGACATCAGCTACCACACCTACTGCCTGGACCCGCCCCTCCATACAGTACCCAAAGGAGCCTGGAAGTGCAAGTGGTAGGTCCAGCTGTCCACAAATCAACATTTAGCTCACAGAAATGAAGAATTTGTATAAGGAATGACATTGTCAGTCCTTGACCTTCCACAAGGTGAAGACTACAGAGGCAATACAGAATAATCCTGTGACCGGGATACAAACACCTGCCTACCTACCATTAGCTGACAGCCTGTCTATCATCCTTACCTTACCTGTCTGTCACCTGTTCTCCAATTCTCTGTCCATCACTCCTCATTCACCTGACTTTTTGTGTGGTATGCCCTTTGCAACTGTGTGTGTGTTGGTCTTGTGTGCGTGCTCTCAAACAGTGTGTTGTGTGTTGTTGTCTTCAGGTGTGTGCAGTGCATCCACTGTGGCTCTTCCACCCCTGGGCTGCACTGTGATTGGCAGAGTAACTACAGTTGCTGTGGACCATGTGCCAGTCTGAGCCGCTGTCCTCTCTGTCAGAGGCAGTACATACAGGATGACCTCATATTGCAGTGTCAGCAGTGTAACAGGTAACACACACACACACACTAAACCTTGTTTTGTCCACACAAACACAATTACGTTTTTACTAAGTCTCTGGGATGGAGGCCACTTGTCTCCACTGTGGTGTCTTGTTATTGTTATGGTTGGTGATGATGTTGTCAGTGTGAATGAAGCTTAAGTGATTGACAGCCATTTACAATACCTATGTATTTGTGTGTAGGTGGGTCCACGCTCTGTGTCAGGGTCTGACAACTGAGGATGAGGTGGAGCTTGCTGCTGAAGGAGGCTTCGACTGTTCTCTGTGTAGAACACACAGCCAAGGCTCATATGGTAAAAACTGTTTGTCCAGCTGATGTTGCAGTTCAGGAGCAGCAACCTGAGTGTGTCTTTGTGTCACCAAGAAAATTAACCATGAGACACCGTGACCACAGCAGTGCTGACCTGTGTGTGTGTGTGTGTGTGTGTGTGTGTGTTTCAGGGAGGTTGGACAATTTTGAGTCTCCCTTCATGGCTCAGATTGTCTCCAGGATGAGAGAACCAGGTGAGTGTTTGCACAGTCAGCATCAGAACAGGAAGTGACATTCTAATTCCTCAGACACACACAGACAACAACAGAACTGTCACACTATGATGATGATGACAATCAGTGTGGACTCAATGTCTTGTGTGTGTGTGTGTGTGTGTGTGCGTGCGTGCGTGCACAGACACTAAGATCTACACGCAGGATGGTGTTTGTCTCACAGAGTCAGGTCTGTCTCATCTGCAGTCTCTGGTTGAACCACTGACGTCACCACGCAGGTATCGCAGGTAAACACCCCGTCGTCTTCTTCTCTGGTGGTAGGTGGATGTGATAAGTCATCAATATGATCATCTGTTTCCTGTCTACAGGTGTAAACCCAAACTAAAGCTGAGGATTATCAACCAGAACAGTGTGTCTGTTCTGCAGACCCCAGCAGATCCTGAACACTCCGCTGAGCAGGACCACAGCAAAGGTCAGACTTCAAAAGCATGAAACATGCAACATACAAAACGTACTTTTCATTCTACACTAGTTAGTATAGAATGAAAAATGTATACAGACTCCAGTACATGTGTGTGAGTGTGTGTGAGAGAAAAAGAATCATGGGTATGCTATAATAAATCTCTTACCTCCAGGTGATTTGGAGTGTGAGATGAAATCAGACTCCAGCCCAGAGAGAGAACATGCCCCTGATGAAGATGTCACCAAGGTGTCTGAGATTGCTGATGGCAACAAGAAAAGGAAGAGGAAACCATACAGGCCTGGTGAGCAGGGTTTGGACTGTGGTCAGGTCATGGAAACATTTTCTGGTTTCACACAGACTACTCAGGCAATTGTGTGGATTAAACACTAATGTCCAGCAGGTCAGTTTCAGGAACCAGTCTTGATCTGTATCTTTCTGTCTCTCTGTGTTGCAGGTATTGGGGGTTTCATGGTGCGTCAGCGGGGAGGAAAGGCAGGTCCAAGTAGAATCAAACTGTGCAGAAAAGATTCAACAGAGACGTTGCTGGGCCGGGACATAGGTGAGACACCTTCGCCAGTGGACACGGCTCTTCGCTGTGCATGAGTTCACGTTGAAATGAAACACAGGGCTGTGTTGGAGAAGAAGACTCATGAACACACAGTGAATAGAATAAAAATATAACTATTATTTTATCAGGTCTGTTGGATTCTGATGTTGTGGAGAGAGTGCCCCCTGCTGACCAGATGATGGAGAAGGTAAAGAAGAGATACAGGAAGAAGAAGACGAAGCTTGAGGAGGATTTCCCATCATATCTTCAGGTAACCGACAAACACAAAGTCACATTTAGCCATTAAGTCTGTCCAGGCATTCTGATCATCTTCTTTGTCGTCATTCAGGAAGCATTCTTTGGTCGGGATCTTCTGGACCGGAGCAGGCAGTTGGAGAGGAAGTTGGGGCCAGAGACAAAAGGCCACAGCCATTTAGCAGCACCTTTGGGTCATATGAAAAGCCCCACACCTGGTTTACATGACCCCTCCCCCTCAGGACTGCTTGTCACTACCATGGCAACCAAAAAGAAACAGGGAACCTTGCGTACGTTTTTAAAAAAAATGTTTATCTTGTCCATTTACTCATCATCATTGTTGCAGTGAATTTAATCTTCATTTGCTTGATTTACCATGTGTTTGTGTCATCACTATATGTGCATTGTCCTTTTGTTGTGTGTGTGCGTGTGTGTGTGTGTGTTACCATCCAGCCATGTCAGAGGAAGTGCTTATGGATCTGTCTGATGTTCTGAACACTGACCCTCACATACTGGCAACAGGACACACAGGTACCTCACATATTGCTCCCTCTTTTGATTCATATCATATGTCCTCTTTAGGACAATCAGATCTCTGTGTGTTTGCATGTATACATGTTTGAATATGTATGTATGTATGAATATATGTATGTGTATAGTATATATGTATAAACAAACAGCTGATTGCTGTAGCAGATCAGATATTTCTCATTATCACATCAAGTCTTGAACAATTTCAGATGATTTATTAAACTGTGTTGAGACAAATAAAAGTGCAGCCTCCACAGTTTATCCACTGTTTATAAATCGAACAATGCATCAACTCGAATAAATGGAGGAGATAATCATACAGGTTAGCACAGGAAACAAAGTTTATTACACACCTGAGATACTATATATTTTGTATTATGTATGTTTTTAGGTCAGTTCCATGTTGACCGCTCTCCCTCTCCATTTGGTAAGACTCCATATGACAACCTTCTTCTTCAGCTGCTTTTTCATCCTGTACCTGTAGAGGAAGCTAAAATTTTAAATTCTTTTTTGGTCTGTACCATCATTGATCCTCAGAAGTGTTGGCAGTTAAACTATTCATTGCAAACCCTTCAATGTGAATATGGCTTATTGAAATTGTTCAATAAAATAGATATTTTTAACAGAAAAGTCCCTTGTTTACACTTAAACAGCTTTTTCTTCTCCAGATACCACTGACTCAGCTTCTTCTCCAGATAACACTGACTCAGCTTCTTCTCCAGATAACACTGACTCAGCTTCTTCTCCAGATAACACTGACTCAGCTTCTTCTCCAGATAACACTGACACAGCTTCTTCTCCAGATACCACTGACTCAGCTTCTTCTCCAGATAACACTGACTCAGCTTCTTCTCCAGATAACACTGACTCAGCTTCTTCTCCAGATAACACTGACTCAGCTTCTTCTCCAGATAACACTGACTCAGCTTCTTTTCCACACAATAACACTGACACAGCTTTCTCTTCTTTTCCTCTAGATAACACTGAGAGCTTCTTCTCCAGATAATACTAATGGCTGCTTCTTTTCCACCTTCATTCTGATCATCAACCCGTCTGTTTTTCTCTGTCGTCTCTCTCTCAGCTGGACTCGACATCACATCCATGGCCGATGAGTCATCTTTGACATCCGAAACTGCAGGAAGTGTCGGTCGGGGCCAGAAGGTGGTGCAGGAGGAGCCTCTGGATGCCATCTTGAGTCCTGAGTTGGACAAGATGGTCACTGATGGTGAGAAGTTTGTTTTTGTTGAACAGATGATTTCATCAAGGAAGATGATGATCTGATATGTTGTTTTGCTTTACCATATTTAAGATTATAAAATATTTGTGACTAATACAAAGTTTAATATCTGATATGAAATGACATGTGAAGCACATTGGCCACTGACAGTAATGGACCAAAATGCGACCAATTGGTCGCAGTCTGGATTACGACAACCGATATATCTGACATCACCATGGTGTGTCAGTGAGAATGAGAAGAAATACAGCAGTGATTGAACACAGCGTGGGAGTATTGATCAGTAACGGATCAATTTCTGTTTCAGGTGCCATCCTGAGCAAACTCTACAAAATCCCAGGTAAGACCCACACACTCACATTGCCTATGAAAATATGGTGCCGAGTGTAAAAAACACACTGTTTTCTATTCTAAATAACACAAAACGTTTTTATTCATATTTGAAAGCAGCTGTTTGTGGAAGGGGGCGTGGACTGTAAGGTAGTTCATAACAGGTGTGTTTGTGTGTGCAGAACTGGAGGGGAAGGATGTGGAGGAGGTGTTCACTGCTGTTCTCAGTCCAAGCAGCAGCAATGGCCAGTTAGAACAGAGGCAACACACACACACCACTGCTGGGAGCAAGACACACTCACATCACACAGGTACACATGCACGCACACACACAATCAATCCTTTATGTCTTAGTAAGGGCAATCATTAATATAATAACTCCCTTGCCATTTACCCTAACTTCACAACTGAATGCCGACCCTGACCCTGACCCTGGCCATTACCCTGACCCTGACCCAGCCAATAATTTTTATTTAAACAAGACCTCATTCTAACCCTAAAACCAAGTCTTAACAGCCCAGGCCCAGTCAAACATCCTCACGGTGCAAGGTCTGTTTGTTCTCATAAAGATACAAGTGCAAATGCACACACACACATCACATTAAGTTAGTGTCTGTAATTGTTCAAGTTGTGTTAACCAACAGTGAACAAAATAGTAATTGACCCTGAATTGATCCATACAAATTTCTAAAGTTCATCATTGATTGAATAATTTAAATGTTTGTAGATCAGTGTTGTTTATCATTTTAATTTTACTGCCAGAATTTAGTAATACATGTCCATATCCGTCCACAGTGACTTCTTCACTGTGCTTAAAACAGACTGCACTGTAATAGAAAACAAAGTCAACCTAACCTATTCTTAAAAATGTCTCTGAGCAGCTGCTGCATTCCCACGTCTGCCACTGATGAATGGCCCAGTGGAAGCTGCTCCTCACTTTACCAACACTCCCACGATGCCCAGTGCTGTCCAGAGTCCAGCCGGCTTTAGGATGCCCCCTCCTGAGGGAAGCAGCCCCGCCATGCCCCCTGGTCCTGACCCTGTGCTGGCCTCAGCCAATCAGACAGCAGCAGGAGAGAGTGAGCAAGATGTGATGTCGACGGCTCAAAGGGGTATGCTGAAGTGGGAGAAAGAAGAAACTCTGGGAGAGATGGCAACTGTCGCGCCTGTCCTTTACTGCAACACCAACTACCCCCAACTGAGAGAGCAGTACCCCGGTATACAGATACACACATTAACAAACACACAGACACACACCCATTAACAAACACATTAAAGCTGCAGTATGTCAGATCGAGAAGAGAGCACACTTAGCTTTCAATTTCAGTCACTCTCCCTCCCGCTTCGCTGCACTCAGGCACTGCCTCTGAGCCCCACCTCCCCGCGGCTCTGAGCAGCAGCCGGCAGCATGAGCGTAGGGAGTAGGGATCGACCGATATTATCAGCGAGCCGATTAAAGTGCCGCAGTTTTTGACAACATTATTTAAATCGGCATTGGCAGATACGCGTGTTTTTTTTAGCGCCAATTAGGTCTTTTTTTACAGATTACATGTCTCACGTACTGATGTCTGGGTTTGGGACAGTTTTAGCAAATATGACAAAAACTACTTTGATAAAAGTTGCATACTGCAGCTTTAACAAACACACAGACACACGTTGACAAACACGAAAACACACATTAACACACTCATACAAAGACACAGACATACATACACGTTGGCCTTGATTGATATATTTACGTGTGTGTGTGTGTGTGTGTATGTGTGTCAGCCTGGTCCACCAGAGTGAAGCAGATTGCCAAACTGTGGAGAAAAGCCAGCTCTCAGGACAGAGCGCCCTATGTGGTGAGTGTGTGTAACGGGAGCTTATCATCATGACATCAGTTTAACTTGAATTTATGAACAGTGTGTGGTTAATATAATTATTCTCATGTATGTATCCTGCTGCTGTTGTGTTCAGAGCTAAAGACAAGTCAAAGGAGGTGTCACTTTTTCTCAGAGTCTTAACTGAAGAAATGATCAAGCTGTAAAAAGCATTTGACCTACAAGAGCATTAGTAATGATGACCCATCAGACATTCATCTGTGTGAGGTGATGCATCTCCTGTTAAGTGGGACATTATCCAGGTTTAAGTGGCCGTGACATCAACCCGTGAGGAGTCTCTTCACTTATTTGGGTTTTTTTTTTTTTTGAAAAATAATTGGAATATTCTGTCTCCAACAGCAAAAGGCTAGAGATAACCGGGCGGCCCAGCGTATTAACAAGGTGCAGCTCTCGAATGAGCCACTCAAGCTTCATCCACCCTTGGAGCAACAACAGCCGCAGCAGCCGCTGCTACCTCCAGGACCATATGACCCGGTTTCCATGGAGACAGAGGTTGCTTTCAAGGACCCACTGAGGCCCAGAGAGTCAGAGCAGGAGCAGGAGTGGAAGTTCAGACAGGTGACTGGAGTTTCAGCGTGTTTGAATGGAACCAGACAGTGAAACTAGCATCAGATTCAGTCACAAAACACAGGATTAAAACAAACCTGAACACTTACCTGAAACTATCCTGGCTCTGCTACCTGAGAATCACTGATTGTTGTTCATCACTTAAAGCAATAATAATTTAATAATAATAAAAACAGTGGCACAATTAGGGCAGAATAAGAGAGAAACCTGTGATGTCTCTGTGAAACACTTTGCTTTCATCTGCACTGTCCTTTAAGATCCACACAGACAGCTCTGACAGTATTAGACGCTGTGTTAGCTGTGGTAGACAGATGATGTCATCATCTATGATGTCATTCAGAATAAACCTCCAGTCTGAATAGTGAAGAAGCAGAAGCATGTGACAAGAAGTCAAAAAGTGTTTTCAGTGTGAGACTGGAGGAACACAGCAGCATCACCCTGGACAGGTATCATTGGAGGTGAGAAGATTAGTGAATCAGTCAGCTGGGAAGACCCTCCACCATCACCACCACCACTACACACACACACACTGTAAACATCAGCATCACTGAGAGGGAGCATTATTAGCTGCCGTGTCATTATGTTTTGTCTTTGACCATTACACTAAATAGCTCTGTCTCTCCCACCTCATCCCTCCTTTACTCTCTCCATCCCTCCCTCTGTCTGTCATCATCTCTCTCTTCCTCTCTCTCTCGCTCTCTCTTTCTCTCTCTGTTAGCAAATGCGTCAGAAGTGTAAGCAGCTGGCAAAGATTGAGGCGACTCAGAAGTTGGAGCAGGTAAAGAATGAACAGCTGCAGCAGCAGCGGTTGTTGGCCAGTCAGCGTCAGACAGCACAACTGTCTCCTGAGAATGGAAGCCGTAGTCCCCTGACCCCAACCCAGCAGCTGGCCACTGGGGGCAGTGCCTCCCCCCTACATCCCCAAGCACTGAGGGAGGGACAGCCCAGGCAGCACCTGCTGCCGCAGGGAGGACAGAGTTCAGGACTAGCTGCTGACGTCTTCCTCAGGCCACAAGCTCCTCCCCCATCTGGCTTCTCCTCACTCCCTCACTCACCTCACCCATCCTCCCCTCTCCACCAACCACCATCCTCCCCTCAGATGCTCTCTCAGCCGTCCTCCCGACCCTCTTCACCGTGGGATCCTTACAATAAGGTAGGAGGGACTCCTCGCCCCCCGACCTCCCACCCTGGTGGCCCCCCGGTCCCCCAGCAACAGCGCCACAGCTCCCTCAATGCCTCCCCAGCCCATGATGTTTCTGGTTTTCCCGCACCATCCCCAGACTCTAAAAGCTCTGACATTTCCAGAGCTATTGGACCACAATCAGGTAACTCCAAGTGTCTCTTCCATGTTTTTATCCTCTGAGTTACATCACCTTTGTGTTATTCCCCCGAGTGAAACCAGCCCTTTCTTTCCTCCCCAGGTCTACATCAGGGAAGGGCAGGTATGACGAGCCCTTCCTCTGGCTCAGCCCCCGACCATGCAGCTAGACTCGTTGGTGTGCGAGCAGTTGAATCCTACCAGAGGACTCCGTCTAACAGCAGTAACCTCCGTGTAGCAGTGTCTGAATCTTTCACTCGGGTTGGTGAACTGGTCCAGGGTGCAGTGTTTAAAGCCCCTATGCCCCCCCAGCAACAGCAACAGCATCAGCAGGAGTTGCTTGGAAGCACTGGAGGAGTAGGAAGGAGAGACATGTCAAGACCCACAGACCTGGGCTTTGCGCTCCCTCAATCACAGGACCCTCTCTTCCCCTCCAGTCCCCTACCAGGGTTAGGCTCTCCACACTGCAGCCCCTACTCTCAGACACCGGGTACTCCCAGACCTGACTACAGCCAGCAGATCCCTGATCCCCTCAACCAGCAGTCAACTTTATCCTCCCGGCCCTCTCCCGACCCATATTCCAACCCTCAGACCCCTGGTACCCCACGCCCACACCCCGACCCCCCTTACCACAATGCCCCTCCTACACCGCGAATGGACCAGTATAACCAGCCTGCCAACTGCCAGCCGCCCCCCTCGCTCCCAACCCTTGACCCCTACATTGCCACCCCTCGCCCCTCTGTCACAGAGCGTTTCCCGCGATCACCAGGGAGTCAGCGAAGTACCGACCCCTACACCCAAACTGGAGGTACTCCAAGACCCTCGCCCGATCCTTATGCCCAGCAGCCCTCCACTCCGCGGCCCCAGAAGGCCCCTGAGCCCTTCATTCAGGCCCACGTGGAGAGCTTCACACCTCAGCTTGCCAGACCTGGATCATCTACCCTGGCTCCAGGACTGTCTGGCGAGACAGTGGCCTTCACCCCAACACCCCACCAGGTAACAGGAATTTTTTTGTCTGTACTGCTGTGTACACCTTTACTGCAGACAGATTTATGCACTGACAAGTGTTGCTGCAGCAAGTGTCAGAATTTCATTCCTCTCTCCAGTTGCAGCAGTCTCCAGGAAGACAAACACAGCAGCAGGACGCATTTCCCAGAACCCCTAGCAGCCAGACCCCAAAGCGTCCTGGGATGTCAGAGGAGGGAAGCTTCTGCAATTCGGCTGATCAGACTCCTGGGCACGACTCTGTGGAACAAGGTCCTGTCACACCAGGCCCTTTACAGACAGACAAAATAGCAACAAATGAAATGTCTGTGCTTGGGATGGCCTCTTTAGATGGGCCCATCAGCATGCTGCCACAGCCTGGTGACTCAGAGGAGAAGCTGAGACAGGTAGACCAGGTGCTTTTACCTCTTGTATTTTCTAACATAACTGTCTGTTCTGTGCTGGGTTCTCTTGGGTTCTACTGTGTTCTCCATTTTCTCTGGTGCAGCGTCAGCGGCTGCGGCAGCTCATACTCAGGCAGCAGCAGCAGAAGAGTGCATTACGACAGGAGCAAGGTCTCCAGGAACCAGATTGTGGACCAGCTGTACCCCCTGCTGCTCCACCTAGCCATGCCCCTGGTTCAGGGACACCCCGTCACTGGTCTCAGGAGGACTCCACCACCTCCACTGCTCCTCCTACAGACTTGTTTGGGCGCCCTCCACCTCCATACCCTGGCACAGTACGGCCTTGTGGGTCAGCGGTAACTACAGCCTCCAGATTTCCCCGAGGTTTCCCAGGGGAGCAGCAGAGCTGCTTTACCCCCACTGAGACTCCGTTCCCCAGGCAGAGCCTTGCCAGAGAGCTGGCTGTTAAAGGACCAGTCCTGAGGTAAGAGGACTAACAAACCCTGGTCCTCACTTGATCTGATGATGTGGTCTATTGAACTAGTATCTCCTCTTCTCCAGATTTGGGGTTCCTCCAGGAGCCCCAGCAGGCATCCCAGACACATTTTTACGCCCACCTCAGGGCTCTGTTCCTGGATCTGGACACAATGCACTGGAGGGAGTCCCGGTTCAGATGAGGCGGTCATTGCCAGGGGAGTTCACTGGAATCCGAGCTCTGCCTGCTCCCAGTGCTCACCCACACATGATTTCAGGTTAGTGGAGCACCACTGACTGGATGAATTCAGTTGTTTTCAAAATCACCTGTCAAGAAAAAAAGAGTATGAAGAGGAAGTGAACCTCAGATGATCTATTTATTTGCCTAATTTGTTGTATTTGCCAACATGCCACTGCCAATCAACATCTGAAACTGATCAACATGAGTTTCTGATCTACTTTATACTGTTTTATATTTTAACGTAACTACTGATACCCCGCCCCCCCAGGCTCTCTCCCCATCCAGCAGCACAACATCATGGGACAGCCCTACATTGAGCTTCGACATCGGTCCCCTGAGATTCGCCTAAGGGCACCCTTCCCTCTTACTGCTTCCCCGGACCCTGAGGCATCACCACTCCACCCCAGAGACCCCCAGCTGACTTCAGTCAGGCCAGGTCAGGGGGGCAGGATAGGTGAGATTTCTCTGGGCCATCAGATGGCGATGGCCGGTGGTGTGGGGCAGCTGAACCAGCAGGACCAGCAGCACCTCAGTCACACGGTAGCCCAGGTTGATGGGCTAGAGGAGCACCTGGAAGGGGAGGACTCAGCTGTTAAGGATCTGGAGGATGTGGAGGTGAAAGATCTGGTTGACCTCAACCTGAACCTCGACCCAGAAGATGGTACGAAATAGTTTGTACTTAAATATGAATATAGGCTATACAAATGAAATATTTTTTTCTCACTAGTTATTGATTAGTAGTGAATTGAATTGTCTGCATACCAGATGCTGTGATACGTTATAACTTTATAAAATCTGAGTTTATTTCAAACATAGTCAAATATGTCAAGTGTTCTTTATCTGGTCTCACTCCCTCTGGGTCATTGCTTCAGGTAAAGAAGACCTGGATCTAGGCCCCAATGACCTGCATCTTGACGACTTCTTGCTGTCAGGGAAGTTTGACCTGATTGCCTACACTGACCCTGAGCTCAACCTGGAGGACAAGAAGGACATGTTTAATGAGGAGCTTGATTTGGGGGAGCCGGTGATGGAAAAGGATGGAGGGGAGAGGACAGACGGCGCTGTGGTGACCAGAAAGACAGATAACCACACTCACCTGCTTGGCCAAGTCAATCAGGACGTAAAGGACAGTGCTAAAACACCAGCAGCACAACCTGGAGTCATTGCTGCCAAAGGGCCACCAGGAACTCCAGGAAGCAAGACAGCAGTCTCCAGCCAGCCTGGCTCCTCCATCCTCCTCACAAAGGTGGTAGCATCACTCATTCATTTACAATATTAACCAGTGGTCAATAATGTGACAAAAGAAGACTTGATCAACATCTCTCCCCACTCCCCCATCCAGGATAAGGTGGAGGCCTCTGTTTCAGGGGCTGTGCCAGCTCTTCAGACCCAGGAACAGGCTCCGATGTCAGGCATGGCTCCCAGGGTTCACCCTCCAATGGCTGCAGGTCACATTTCTTTTTAATGATTATTGGTCTTTCTATACTGAGCAGCTGAAGTTCAACCTGAAACTCTCTTATCTCCTTCTCATCTCAGGTCAACAGTCTGTCTTCCAGCAGCAGCAGAGCCCCTATGGACCCTCCCCGCCATCTCTCCTCACCCCTCACCCTCAGGGTCCACCAGTATCTCCTCATGCCAGCCTTACTCCACAACCCTCCGCTCCCCCACCACAACCGCTGTCCCTTCAACCCCCCCAACCCCACCTCATTCTAAACACCCAAGCCCAACCTCCACACCCAGGAATGTCCTCTCAGACCCAGGGCCAAACTCTCTTCTCCCAGAACCAGAACAAATCTAGACCTCTGCTCTTGGAGGAGCAGCCACTGCTCCTGCAAGACCTCCTGGACCAGGAGCGTCAGGAGCAGCAGCAGCAGAAACAGATGCAGTCTTTGATCAGACAGAAGTCCACGCCAGACACTCAGCTCCCCAACACGGGTAAGACCTGGGCCCTGTCTGACCAGAAACACACGTGGACATTGACAAAGCTGAGCTGGACCGTACTTAACAAATATTTTTACTTTTGTTGAAATATTTATTAATTTGATATGTATGTACGTTTGTCTGTGTGTATCTGTAGAAGACTCCATCTCTGACCCCATCATGAAGGCTAAGATGGTGGCTCTGAAGGGCATCAACAAGGTGATGACTCAAGGAAATCTGGGTCTGAATCCAATGGTCATAAACAGGTATGACCTCTGAAGCTCTTGCAATAAGTACATAACACACACAGACACAGTTTGTGAGTCCTTTGTAACCATAGACACGAGAAAGGAGGCTTTCACTGAATGACCTCTTGTGGTCCCCCTTGCTGGTGGTATCAAGTTATGTCCAGGTGCTCAAATCTCATCCACAGCAATCATGACAATGTAGTGTTTCACTTCTGAATATTGACTTTTCTTGTGTGCGTTTGTCAGGATTCATCAGACTCCAGCTTCAAGTGCCATCAGCCCAGAGGGGACACCTCAGCCTCCTAACCTGACTGGACAGGTGTGTAGAGAGAACCACTGGAATGTCCTCTTTAAGGTTTGCGTGAAACGGAGGACATTCATCGTGTCTGGCACAATTTCCTCTTCCTGTATCTGCTGATGTCTTCTCTTCCTTTCAGGATGTCAAGATGAATCCTCAATTGGTACAACCCAACCCCCCCAGCTTTGGCCCAGGCTTTGTCAGTGAGTGTCAGAAAACTGTCCACAACCCCTTTGTGATGTCATGAGACAAATCAGTGAGGTCACATTGTCTTGATTTGTGCAGATGAGTCTCAGCGGCGTCAGTATGAGGAGTGGTTGGGGGAGACACAGCAGCTCCTGCAGATGCAGCAACGCTTCTTGGAGGATCAGATTGCCACCCACCGCAAGACCAAGAAAGCACTATCGGCCAAACAGAGAACAGCTAAGAAGGCTGGTCGGGCTTTTGCTGAGGAGGACGCCGCCCAGCTCCGCTATATCACTGAGCAGCAGGGGACAGTCCAGAAACAGCTGGAGCAGGTACGCTAAAACTCAGAGCCCGGTATTTTCTGCTGAGCCTGTTTCTTTATTATCAGACCGAAAATCCTTTGTATTCAGTCCATTGGCATGATCTCACACACCCCCACACACACACACATACTAGAGGTTGATGATGTTATGTGTCTGAGTTCAGATCAGGAAACAGCAGAAGGACCATGCAGAGCTGATAGAGGACTACAGGACCAAACAGCAGCAGCCGAGGGCTCTGCAGCAACCCCCCTCCATTCCCCAGACCCTGCCCATGGCGCCCATACAGCCTCACTCAGGTGGACCTCCCTTGGCTTGTGTCCCTAATGTCTCTCCTGGTTGGACACCTGGGGGTATGGCTTCGGTGGTAATTGGGCAGAGGATGCCACCTCAGATGCCCCCCACCATCCCTAATGTGCCCCAGGCTTCTCCACATGCACAGACCCCCCAAGTCATGGTGCCTAGCCTTGCTGCTCCAACAACAGGCTTCAGTAAAGGCCCCCGGGGCCCCACTGGAGGAGCCACAGGGGCAGCAGGGGATGGAGCCACCCCCACGCCTCAGGTACCACACCTGGAGCTTGAATCCTCACGATGTCACATGTTCAGTGTTTCAGGTCCCAAATCAGCACAGGTTCCCACATGAACATAAGACAATAACATTGAGGTCTTAACTTTATTTACAGTAAAATACATTAATACATTACTATGAATTAATAAAAAGTGGCACCTCTTATCAGCAGCAGATCTCAGACCTGTTCATCTGACTCCTGCTGTGTTTACTTGAGTTGCAGGTGAAGTTTGATGACAACAACCCGTTCAGTGAAGGTTTCCAGGAGAGAGAGAGGAGGGAGCGGCTGAGGGAGCAGCAGGAGAGACAGAGGGTCCAGCTCATGCAGGAGGTAAAGCGTCACGCCGTCTCTACCCACAGGACCACAGGACCACAGGAAGAAGACGCACCTCTCATTGTTTTGTCTTGTCTCTCTCAGGTGGAGCGTCACCGGGCCCTGCAGCAGAGACTGGAGCTGGAGCAGCAAGGCCTCCCAGGAGCTTCCATGGGCCCTGGGGCAGGAGTTGCACATCGGGTTGGGCAAACAGCTGGATCTGGAGGCCTTGCGGGGCCAGCACCTTCCCCAGGTGGTGACAGTCTCTCACAGTTGCCTTTTTTCAGCTCAGAGCTGCCACAGGACTTCCTTCAGTCCCCCTCAGCCTCCAGACCTCCTCCACAGCATCAAGGCCAGGCAGGAGCGGCATTTCCCCAGAAGGCAGGCCTTCACCAGGGTTTCACACGACCCCCGCTCTCTGGAGCTCACCCAGGTCCTGTTTTGCTGTCTGGGGTCATAGCAGAGCGGGGCAGAACATTGTCTGAACACAAAGCTCCTCCAGATGTGACTTCTCTCAACTTTCAGACCAGACCAAGATTCTCAGGCCCCACTGGGCCCTCAGCCCAAGGACAGGTGTACACCACTGGGATAGATGCCTCAGGAACAACCCCGTCCCATCCTGGGGTTCAGGGTCATCGATCTGCACACAGTGATTGGCCTTCCCCCTCCAACCCTCTCCCCAGCTCCTTCCCCTCCGCCGCCTCTGGAGGCCCCGCCTCCCTCATCCAGATATATTCTGACATCATACCAGATGACAATCTAAAGAAGAAAAGGGGCTGGAAGAGGGACGGAGACGACACAGTGGGGGGAGGAGGAGCCAGGACACCCCTGTCTTCCCACTCCGATGACATCACTGCCCCTCCAACTCCAGCAGTCTCTGACACTTCCTGTTCTACGCCCACTCGGGGTGGGATAGACCAGTCGGATGTGTCGATTGCAGGTCTAGAGCTATCAGATCTATCGTCTGAGTTGGAGAGGCAGACGTCCTCTGGCTCTGCAGTCCAGCAGAGAGCCTTGGTCCTGGACATGAATTCTCTGAGAGGCCCCATGTCTGATGCTCCTCTGGATGTCAAGGTTGGCGCTTTGCGGTTCTTTCATAGTGTCTGTTATGGTGCTGCATCATGTCCTAAGCCCTGGGCTTTATCTTGTGTCCTTGTCTTCCCTGCAGGAGGAGAGAGAGGAGCGCAGAGCCTGCAGGGCAGGTGTGGTGAAGACTGAGGAGGGAGAGGGCTATTCCTCATCCCCTCTTCCTGGGGGAGGAAAAGATGGAGATGGGGGGAAGGAGCTGCTCAGACACCTGCTGAAGGACAGAACCTCCCCTGCCACCATGCCATCACCCACAGGCCAGGCCCTGCCCATGGCCCGCCGCCAGCTGTCCAATGAGAGCACATGGTCTGAGGAGGATGATAGGCCTGGGTCCCATGGCTATGTAAACAATATTCCTCTTTTTTGTATCCATATTGTTTCTGTTTTCATACAGTATAATTAGTTTGACTGCTGAGGAGCACACACACACTCCCATCAAAGAGAGACTGCGCAATGTCTCTGATGACATCACACACACAGATACACAACTACACCAAGTGTCCTGAGAAGCTAATGAGTCTTGTGACAAATGTGTGTTGGTGACAAATTAACACCAGCAAATTAACACCAGCAAAATGCAGACGCAGATGTCTCATTTAGGGTTCTCCATTACCTTTTTTCCAGACCGAGCTGAGTTCAATTAAAACTTACCGAGTACTTAGGTTAAGTTACTCACTGACACCGAGTACTGAGACCAACGATATCAAGAGCAATGATGGGGCTGTTGACTTTTGACCTCTGTACTCTTCTAGGTGACGATTGACATTCCTGGTTCAGACCTGCTGGACTCCTCTGGCAGGAGAAAGACTCAGTGCTCTAAGAGACTCGCACGTCCCGAGAAGGACAGAGCTCCCTCCAAATACAAGAGGAGGAAGAGAGACGGCGAGGAGAAGGCGCTCCACTTGTCCGCCACCTCCTCATCTGACCCACTGATGACACACCTTAGACAGGTACCCCAGCCACATCTCCCCTTCCTCCTTCTGTCTCTGTGACTAATGTGGTCTCTTCCCCTCAGGCATGTGTCTTTCCTCCCTCTTTACACTTTTGATCTTCCTCCTCCTGATCAATCATTTTGTATAATCAGTGAAATCTGACTTTTATTTCTGTTGTTCAGTGTATCTTTCACTTGTTCTTCCTGTCTTAATCAGCTGTCAAAACGAAACTTCTATGTATTGATTATCAGTCACTGACCCCTACCCACCACCCCTCAGCTCTCAGTGCTGCCCCTCATGGAGCCAGTCCTGGGGGTGGATCTGAGCCTGTTCCCCCCATACGGCAGCTCATCTCTGTGCAGAGACTCCAGACTGACTGGATCCTTTGGTAACGCCTACCTGGACGGAGTCACCGACTACTACTCTCAGCTCATATACAAGGTTCTACTGCAGTACTCTTATCAGCATTACTAGAGTTCTGCTGGTGGGACACTGTCCCGTTACCATTAGATCTCTGATTCTACTGAACACCTTCAACATCTGAGTCTTTCTCTCCTTCAGCAGGATAACCTCAGCAACCCTCCCACACCTCCAGCCTCGCTTCCCCCTACACCCCCACCTGTCACCAGGCAGAAGCTGGTGAATGGCTTTGCCACAACAGAGGAGCTGGCCAGGAAGGACATCAGTAAGCAGAATGGTGAGAAAGCAGAAGCTTCTGACTGTGGACAGTGAAAGTGATGTGGCACCTGTTTATTCTTCAGAGGACATGAGTGATACTTTGATTAAAGTAGCTTCAGGGGACATGTCCACATACTTTTGGCCACATATTGTTGTTTTTAACATTAACTTGTATGTTTTATTTGAATGAAAGGTTCATCAGGTCTGAAGCAGAAAGAGGAGGGGGTTCTGGTTTTAAACCATGCCCCCAAGACAGTGGATGTCCCAGCCTCCTTGCCAACTCCACCCCACAACAACCAGGAGGAGCTCCGGTAAACTGCACCTCCAAACGACAATCTGACCACTCAATGTTGGAATCTGGTTTTAGGACTGTGATTTTTTTTTTTAATCAGTGAATGAGAAGAGCTTGTGTTTTATCTGCTGTGTCATAGAGTGGAAACATTCTGAAAAAATGAATCTCTTTTGTTGTGCTGAGTCATTGTTCCTTGTGTTTTTGCACACTAGGGTTCAGCACTCTTCGGAGCCAGACAGCCCAGATGGCTTCGTCCCATCCTCGTCCCCAGAGAGCATGGTGGACGAAGAGGTCAGCAGGTATCCTGACCTCTCCTTCATGAAACTTGAGCCACCTTCACCCTGCCTTTCGCCTACAATACCCATCATCCCCTGTGCTTGGGGAAAAGGTCAGTTATGAGATATTCTCCTCTTCTGTTGTTTAATGGCAGTTGGGAAACAACTAGTTTGGGTAAAACCATTACCTAATAAGAGCCTATTTATTTTCCCCCTGGCCTGCTGTTTTCACATGACACACTGAGTGTTACCTTGAAACAGCAGGATCACACAGAGCAGCTCTGACCAGTTTGTCTCAATAAACCCAATCACAGCTGTGAAAAGAGTCTGTATATTTAGTTTGTGTGTTGAAAGATGTAACATAGAATAGGATGAATTTAAAAAAAACGTGTGTCCAGGCTCTGCAGTGAAACAGGAAGTGAAGACGGAGCCTGTCCACCAGGGTCCTCCCTCCTGCTCCAACACAGACCTGGTCACCATCGCAATAACCCTGAAACCTATGGCAGCTCAGGTAAAAGACTTGGTCTCTGTCACTATGGATTTTTAATGTTGGTGTTTTGTTTATTGCCATAATGATTTTTTAATATTTTATAAATCTTGCTGTCAGAGCCCTATATCACTTAACCAAATTTAGAATAACTGTGTCCACATGTTGTGCTGAAATTATGTGATGTTGAGTGATGAGTAGCTCCTCCCTTCTGATGACATCACTGTGTTTCCAGAATGTTGCAGGTGTGATGGTGGCGGTGGCAGAGCTGCTGCGGGTCCCTGTCCCTGTCAACTACCAGCTGAGTCAGCCAGCGGGCCCCGAGCACAGCTCCCTGGCTCTGCTGGCTCGAGTGCGAGTACCGCTGACACAGGTTAAAACACAGACACACACAGTGTAATAATGGAAGTTCAGAGGTTGGAGATGAAACATGATAAATAAAACATGTCAATAGAAAATGAAAAATGACCTGTTTTCACTTTTGAGATGTTTTTCTTCACCATGAGATGATGATGATGATGTGTTTGTTGTGTATGTGCAGGGTTCATCAGGCAGCAGACATCAGAGCCCCTCATCTGCAGCTGGAAACACTGGTCTGTTCTTCTTTTCATTTCAACCTGCTCCTCTTGCTCTTTGTTTTCCTGCCTCCTCACAGACACGATTGTCAGCTCCCTGTATCGTCTGTGTTTGTCAGGTGTCAGAATGGACTACAGCCAACATGGTGGCCCTGCTGCTGCCAAGCAGGCTTGTTGCAGCTACTGCAAGGGGATGCTGGGAAATGGAGTCCATGTCATCAAAGAGCTCAAGCAGGTGAGAGTCAACACACAGTGTGGGTGAGAAGGTAAAGCTGCAGCGACAGGAAGTCACTGGTGTGTGTGTGTGTGTGTGTGTGTGTGTGTGTGTGTGTGTGTGTGTGTTCCAGGAGGGTCGGTCTGGTCCAGTATCCAGCCTGGTGTTTTGTAGTCCAAACTGCTCTGCCCTCTACACATCTGACCATCAGAGCAGAACACCTTCAAACAAGGTGAGCCGTCCCTTACCTATCACCTTTGACCCCTGAGGTCATAGTGAGAATTATGACATCACAACATCTGTGTCTCTGTCTGTCCTCAGGCTGCAGTACCCATCCAGCTGTCTGGCTCAGAGTGCCCCCCTCCCAACCAAGTGCAGCATCAGTACAACAGTAACATGTCCTCCATCGCTGTACACTCCCTGCCCTGCACGCTCCCCTCTCCTCCCCCCGCCACCTCCTCCTCCCCAACACTCTCCTTCCCTCCTGCCTCTGCCATCACCATGGAGACCAGGCCCCGCATGGACAGCCTGAAGGTGGGTGTGGCCACTGACTGAGTCATGAAAGTCATTCATTTTTGATAAAATGGGCAACTAGCTCTGATTGGTTTCTAGGTGAAGCTGAAGCTGAAGCCCCACCCCCGCACGGTCCCAGGCGGAGATGATTCATCTCGCCATGGGAAGAGGATGAAGAGTTCCCGCTGGAGACGCTGGAGCATCAGTATCACACTGAGCAGGTTGGGATCACACTGGACTACATACCCGTTAGCCCTGCAGTTGAATGGTTAGCCAGGTTTCATTGCCCTCTGTGTCTCTTCACACAGGGGAGCTGGCGTTCTGAATGAGGTGAACACCATGCCAACAGAGGAGGAAATAGATGTGCTGTTGAAAGCGGTGGGGGCGAGTCTTCATTCTGACCCATTACCCAAAGACCAACGGAGGTGCTGCTTCTGTCACCAACAAGGAGATGGACAGACAGACGGACCGGCCAGACTGCTGAACCTGGACCTGGATCTGTGGGTGAGTCCACTGTGCCCTGCTCACGTCTGGACCTGCAGTGACCACCAAAGCCTTATACTTCACTGCATAATCATCTGTCACTTTGCCTTAGGTCCACTTGAACTGTGCTCTGTGGTCCAGTGAGGTGTATGAGACTCAGGCCGGTGCTCTTATCAATGTGGAGCTGGCTTTGAGACGAGGACTGACTCTGCGCTGCGCACACTGTCAACAAACAGGAGCCACGTGCGGCTGTAATCGTCTTCGCTGCACCAACACCTACCACTTCACCTGTGCACTGCAGGCCCACTGCACCTTCTTCAAGGTAAAACACCAGAACACTGCACCTTCTTCAGAGTAAAACACCAGAACACTGCACCTTCTTCAGAGTAAAACACCAGAACACTGCATCTTCTTCAGAGTAAAACATCAGAACACTGCACCTTCTTCAGAGTAAAACACCAGAACACTGCACCTTCTTCAGAGTAAAACATCAGAACACTGCACCTTCTTCAGAGTAAAACACCAGAACACTGCACCTTCTTCAGAGTAAAACACCAGAACACTGCACCTTCTTCAGGGTGATGCACTGTTCTCACACTGTCACTTTGTGTCCTCCAGGATAAGACGATGCTGTGTCATCTTCATAAACCCAGGGCAGTTCCTCTTAGCGGGGAAAGATCGTCCAGTGGATCCCCATCCTCCACTGCAGGGGCGACCTCTGACCCGGCAGTGATGGTGGTCTCTGACCCATATGACTCGAAGCTGCGGTACTTTGCTGTGTTTCGGCGGGTGTACGTGCAGAGGGATGAGGCACGGCAGATCGCTGCAGTGGTGCAGCGTGGCGAGCGGCAACACACCTTCAGAGTCGGCAGTCTGCTGTTCCAAGCTGTCGGGAGGCTCCTCCCTCACCAGACAAAGACCTTCCACAATGAAAACGCTATCTTCCCTATTGGTTACCATGCCAACCGCATCTACTGGAGCATGCGCCACAGCAACAGGTAAAATGTGCAGTGAACAGGTGAGACAATGTTCCTCGGTTGTCTCACACTTGAGTCTTGAGTCATCTGAATGTACCTTCTGTTATCTTTTATCTTACTTTGAAGAAGTGATGAGTCATTTCCTGTTTTAGATTAGTCAGCGAACAGAACAGGAGCTGTCAGAGTTCTGTAAGAATAAATGAAATGTTCCTGCAGGCGCTGTAAGTACATGTGCTACATCGAGGAGAAGGAGGGTCAGCCACTGTTCAAAGTCAAGGTGGTGGAGAAGGGACACGATGACATCATACTGACCGGACACACACCTAAAGGTAAACATCAGCAGCCGCAGTGTTTCCTGTAAAACAGGAAATGGAGTGGATGAGAATAACAGCAGTCTTTACAGTTATTGTATCATAAGTTACAAAAACTATGATGGATTTATCATCTGAGAATAAACCACAGGAGTTCAGTCAGATGGGTGTGTGTGTGTGTGTGTTTGTGTGTGTGTGTGTTTGTGTTTGTGCAGCTGTGTGGGATCAGGTACTGGAACCAGTGTCTGCGATGAGATCTTCAGGTGGGACTCTGAAGCTCTTCCCAGTTTACCTGAAAGGAGAAGATCTGTTTGGTTTGACCACATCTGCAGTGACGAGGATCATCGACACCCTGCCCCCCCCCCCCCCCCCCCCCCCTGCAGTTACCAGGTGTGGAGGCCTGTGAACGTTACACATTTCGTTACGGCAGGAACCCTCTCATGGAGTGGCCTCTGGCCTTCAACCCATCTGGCTCGGCCCGCTCTGAACCCAAAGCCTACCAGGCCAAAAGGTAACCAGCTTCAACCATTAGTCCATTGATTGATTAGCTGTTGAGTCATTGTGTTAGGGGATGCTGAGTGTATTGTACCCAGTGTAACGATAGCAACAGTGATTTTCAAAAGCTAAATAGTATCAGTGTGTAGCAGTAACACGCACACAGCACAGACTGCTGCAACAGGATGTTTAGCTCAATGTGAAGGGTTTTCAAAATAAAATTTAAAAAATCAAGTGCAGTGAACATTCGAGATGTTTTGGACAGTGTGTGCTGTGACTTGCTGTAGGTGGCGCTAACAGTCTGTGTTTTTACAGAACCTACCTGTTGACCAGCATCGCCCCCAGATGTCAGGGCTCAGTGGGCTCCATCGTGGGCCTGGTTCCAGGTGTCATCTCTCTGTCTCCAGGCGAAACTGTGGCTGGAGCTCACCAGGGACGCCACTCCAAGTCGTCCCAGTACCGACGCATGAAGGCCGAGTGGAAGAGCAACGTGTACTTAGCCCGCTCTCGCATCCAGGTGAGACAGCTGAGCATCAGGCTGAACATACGACTGACTGCTGACTGACGAACAGTTCACTGACTGTGACCATGTGCCGACATGTCTGTGTGTTTGCAGGGTCTGGGTCTGTACGCTGCCAGAGACATTGAGAAATGCACCATGGTCATTGAGTACATTGGTACCATCATCAGGAGCGAAGTGGCCAATCGCAAGGAGAGGCTCTACGAGTCACAGGTAACACACTCACACGTGTTGCTGTCTTGCTCTCAGACAATCATCAATAAACAGGTACATGCAGATCCTGATTCGTGTGTGTGTGTGTGCGTGTGTGCGCACAGAACCGCGGCGTCTATATGTTTCGTATTGACAACGACTTTGTGATTGACGCCACCATCACTGGAGGACCTGCCAGGTGAGTTTAAACGGCCACTTCCTGACTTTCAACCACAGGCTCCATCACATGGTATAGTCACATGATGGCAAGTGAGTGGTCACAATAGAAACTGTCCAGACTGGTATGGTCATTTATTGATGAGTGATCAGAGTGTCTGTGATTGACAGGTACATCAATCACTCCTGTGCTCCCAACTGCATCACAGAGGTGGTGACAGTGGAAAAGGAGAACAAGATCATCATCAGCTCCTGCAGACGCATCCAGAGAGGAGAGGAGGTAGTGATCAACCAGCCAACCATCAGTCAGGACTGACACCTCGCCATATCTGATCAGCTATTTGATGTTTCTCCTCTCTCTCTCTCTCTCTCTCTCTCTCTCTCTCTCTCTCTCAGCTGTCTTATGACTACAAGTTTGACCTGGAGGACGATCAACATAAGATCCCCTGTCACTGTGGAGCTGTCAACTGCCGCAAATGGATGAACTGAACAGACACAGCAGTTCTCTCTCTCTCTCTCTCTCTATCTATCTATCTCTCTCGCTCTTTTTCTCTTGTTTCGGTGCTGAAACTGGATGTCAATCACTCAGTTCTCTGTGGGCGGCGCTCAGCGTCTTATCAGAAGTGAAATATGAACAGGTTGATAATAATAAACCTGATCAGTGAAGCATTGGTCGGAGAGCTAATAATAACGGGGGTGAGGGAGAGAAATGGTTGGGTGAGTGATTGGCAGGTGAGGGTGGGGTAACAAAGAGGCTGGTCCTCTGTGTACATTGTGTACATTATGTAAATGAGTAAACTCCTCTGAAATAAGAGAATGCGTCATCAAAGGGACATTTATCAGTAAAGTTGCACTAAAAAAAGTTGCAAAAAATAAAATTCCACAGAAACTTGATTCCACAAGTCCCCCCCTCTCCTTCCTCCCCCGTTCCCCCTGTGTTTTAATTCTCTGTAAAATATTTTTTTTCTTTTTGTATTTATTACTGAATGAAGCTATTTTCTAAATCCACAACGAGTTCAAGGACTGGAGTTGCTTGTAAATATCTGTAACATAAAAAATCAAATGGAGAAAGTTTAGAAATCACTCCACTAAGAGCTACCTGAGCATCCTCATCTTCACCTTTCTCACCTGCTGAGCAGAGCGCTCTTCTCTTCCACATCAGTTGTTTTAAAGAGTTTCACTGGTTCTGTTTTCTGTCTTGGCGGTGCGATCTGATTGGTTAGACTGTGAAGCGTGTAGGCAGGTTTCACTGTAGCCTTCGTCTTACGTTAGATTGTGTTATTTTTTGCGTGTGCAGGCGTCGGTGTGTTTTTGTTGTGGAGTCCTGCTGCCGTGTATATATGAGGATTATTGAGGACTCTGACGTGTACAGGTCGACGATGCGATGCCTCGTTTCTGATGTTTTCTTTTTTTATTATCAGACGTAAACAGAGTGATGATGATGATGATGTTTGTTTTGGGGAAAATGTGGAATTTGATTTAGAATCATTTACAGAAAATAAAATATTTTACATCTTGAAGAAACAGTTGCTCTTCATTGTGGTCGCTGTTGCTGTGACGGCCACCGTCAGTGTGGAACCATCCTAATAAGGACAATGTGACGGTCATCTGTCGTGTCAGCGTTCATAAACAGAATGTCACAGTTTAAATAGCGCTGTGTGTGTGTGTGTGTGTGTGGGTGTTACGGTCATTGTCACATGAATATTTGGGAACATGGCAGACGCGAAACATAATAACTCACAATCCTTGTAACATGGTCAAAGTCTGAACGTTAGTCTTGTGTTAACGTGTTGGGACATTTCTGTCTCTCACACACACATGATCACTGATGACGAGGAGAGAGTGAAGCATGAGGGTTCACGTTGACACAAGTCATGGGAAATGCACGTCTTATCAACTCATGAGTTTTCATTCTGTAAATGTCAGTCAACATGTGGCGTCATGACGACAGCCTGCTCTCACCTCCACCTCCACCACCTTCACCTGTGGCTTTAACACCTGTGGCTTTAACACCTGTGGCTTTAACACCTGTGGCTCCTGTGTGCTGCTTGCTACCTGTCTCAGTCTGTAGTCTCCATGTGTTTAGTTTGACTTGTCCACATGCTGTTGATGTCTGACGTGGACGAGCTGTCTCATCAGCGCAGGAAGGACACGTAGCAGAACACACTGTGACCTTCATACAGCGATATGGTGAAAGTGTTGTCTACATGAAGATGACAACAACTCAATCAGTGTCCTACAACATGAACATGAATAACAGCCACAGACTCCAGGCACTGTCTAATGATTCACCTCCACACACAGCATCAACAGAGGGATCAGCTCAGGCTGATGTGAGAGAATGAAGCAGACGTTAATCTGCTGTTGTCTCTTCAGTCTGATCCCTGAGCGCAGGTTCACAGCAGGTTACTGTCTCCTGTTAGGACACAAACCCAGAAGACCTCTGCTTCACTGGGACAGAACAAGGATCAGATCCTCCATGGTGCTGCTGATGTTTACAGTCATCACCACGCAGTATCAGGACTGACCCATCAGGTGTGTGTGTGTGTGTGTGTGTGCGCGCACTGTAACAAGGTCATTGAAAGCTGAGCTCAGACCCTGACTTAACATTTTGTGATGGCTTCAGGAGGTGATGAGGTCAGAGGTCACTGTCAGGTGTGTGTGTATGTGTGTGTTGGGGTAGGGTGGGGAGGAGTCAGACGTTAAAGCAGAAGGACAAGTGAGTGAGTGTCAAAGAAAGAGAGAGAAGAACAGGAGTGTGAGCAGCTTTATTGGATTATTGATTTCTGGAGCCTGACGATCGGTAGGTACAGTGAATATGAATATGAATCTCTGTGTGTGTGTGTGTGTTTCCTGGAAATATGTGTTAGAAATGTGTTTGAAAAGTTTCCAGCTAATTACCCAGAGAGACCCAAAGAGTTTCCAGTTTTTCCTCCTGTTTGGAGTCTTGAGTTTTGATGCTGGAGCAATGAGCGCTGACCTTCAACATGTGAACGATGCTCTATGTAAGAAATGATGAAAGAATATTCTTATTAATATACACAATAAGAATAAATCTCATCTGCCCTGGTGACTGGAAATAGATGAGTGAATAAATGTAGGTTTTGCTGTTGCTGTCTGATTTATGGACACAGATTGAACAGATCAGTTTGAATAAGGGACTGAGACAGTAACACAGCCTGAGCATGGAAAACCACAACAATACTGCACATCATCATGTCTGCAGTGAGGAATACTCTGACAGTAAACATGTCAGGCTGTGGTGACCTCTGACCTCTGAGCTTCATGATCCTGACCTCAGATGATGTAGATCTGACATGCAGCTACAATCAGCAGCAGTTAGCGTAGCTAAGCTCCCACAGCAGGAGGAGGACACGGTGAGTCAGGCTGTGGACAGAGGAGCAGCGACCTGTCAGGAGACACTGACTGAAGAGGACAGTCCAGCAGATGTCTGCAGGATCCTGGGGTTTGGTTTCAGTCATGTTGTCGCTTCAGCAGATGTTTGACCGATTATCTGTCACAGCCTCTATGTTTATCCCAAAAAACTTCCCATGATGCAAAGGGAGAGGAAGCTCCAGGTCAGCACATTTCTGCTGGAGTCTGCAGTTTGGATGCTGGAGGCTGTCAGGTGGAGAAGTGAAGGAGGAAGAAATGTGCTGACTGGTCATGATGGAAACAGCTATGTGTTTCCATGGTGGTAGGCAGTGAGACACGCAGTGAGACACGCAGCGAGACAGGTAGTGAGACACGCAGTGAGACAGGCAGTGAAGTGAAAACATCAGCAGGGAAACATACAGACGGTTTTCCTGCTCCACTGAGCATCTTGTCCCACAATGCAACATGAAGACTGGTGTCCTCTGAATTCCATGATGTCCTGTCTCTGTGCAGGAGCTGCGTGTGTGCGATGAGCTTCCTGGAGGGAGAAGCAGGTGGAGCAGAGAGTGGCGGAGACATGCAGGTAAAACTTTTATCATGTGATATTAACTTTAAATTCATAAAGTTTCTGTCGTGTTTTTTTATTTTATCATTGTATGTCTTTTATTTTGTCGCAACTTCCTGGAAGTAACTGATGATTTAAATGAAAACTTCATTTATAAGTGGTGAGAACATTGTCCCTGACTATGCTGTCCCTGTCTCCCCCTGTCCCTGTCTCCCCCTGTCCCGGTGTCTGGACTGTCTTCTTGTGTTGTGGCGGCAGGTGATCTCTGTTGTTCAACTGATAAACAAACAAAATAACATTTTTTCCCATATGAACACACTGAGCTGTGATTGGCCCGTCAGTGACTGACAGACCTCACCTGTCCTGCAGGGGGAGCCTGTGCGTCACTCTGCCAGCCCCACCAGGAGCTTCTTTCGTCACGCTCCGATTGGCCGGCCAGCCAGGACCTCCAGCTCCACGATGACTCACGGGTCTCCAAGGACCAATCAGACCGGACCTCCCCAGCAGCACGAGCCAGGACACAGGTCTTCACGCAGGTGAACACCTGGACCAGGCTGCAGCAGAGGGGCCGCAGGAGAGCACGCTTCTGACTGTGTGTGTGTGTGTGTGTGTGTGTGTGTGAGACAGGCTGAGCTTCAGCGGGATCTTCAGGTTGACAAACAAGGATTCAAACCATCAACCCTCCTCCTCCCCCATCAGCATCAAGCTGTTCGCACGCAACAAGAGAGACAGGGCCCGAGGTATGTGGGTTCTCTGTGTGTGTGTGTGTGCGTGTGTGTGTGTGGGTGTGTGTGTGTGTGTGGGTGTGTGTGGGTGGCGCTGTAGGTGGCGCTGTTGCCATATCGCGGTGACACCCTGAAGTTTCCCCTAAATGTATGGAGACATGTTTGTCAATGACCTCATCCTCCCTTGTCCTCCTCTCTTCTCCCTCCTCTGTGACCTCCGTGACCTCTGTGACCTCCGTCACCTCTGTCAGCTCACAGTGTGTCCTGCCCTGCTCCTCCCCCTGCCCCCCCTCTGGAGGAGAAGAGGGTCTTCCCACTGGAGACGTACCTGACTGAGCCGAGACGCCCAGAGAGCAGCAGGCTGCGCTCCTTCTCCTCCCCCCCCACCATGACCCAGCGCCCCGTCCCCGTCCCCGTCCCCGTCCCCGTCCCCACCATGACCCAGCGCCCCGTCCCCGTCCCC
>JAFBJQ010000526.1:143287-155491 GCA_016785345.1 Trinectes maculatus | reverse complement strand
ACACACTGTGTGTGCGTGACACACACAGTGTGTGAACACGGCTGGATGCTGAAAATATTGGCAAAGTAACAGTTTGTGTGATTTCCTGTGAAACTGTGTTCAGTCACTCAGTGATTTTAGCCTTTGTACCATTTATTGTCCCCTCAATAACAGAACACTGTGTATTCAGAGTGACAGCTCCTCCGCTGGCGTGGATTCTGCTGGTGGTGCCCCCCCCCCACGCCCGTTATATCGTTTTTTTTCACGACTGTAAAAAAAAACACCGTTGGATTGGAATTAGTGCAGATGATCTCCAGGTGTAAATATAGGTTGTAGACTTCTCCACTCTGAACAGTGTTTTTATATTTTAGTTAACTTGCTGCCACTGGAGGATTTAAAGCCTGTAGGTTTTGTTGTATCTTCTCAGGCCAGATCTTTAAACAACCGACACGTTCTCATCATTTGTATCATCTTATGGCCTCTGTGGAAGCGAGTTAGCCTCAGCTCATGTGTTAGCTTTATTCTAGTCAGGTTTTTCACATTAAGCGCCGCTTTTCTCTGCCTGCTTTATGGAACGGACCCCTGGTGTAAGAAAACGTAACAACACCAGTGGCACATTCAAACAGCTGAACACGGCACAAAAACGCTCCATTAGGTGGCGCTGTAGCCACAGCAATCAAACGTTGGAATTTTCCTTTTTAACATATTTGGCGGCACATTTGTGCAGAGTGTGGTTGAATTCTGAGATGTCATGAATTTGTGATCAGAGTGAGACGTCTCTCAGTTTGTCCTTGTTCCCTCTGCGTCCAGGACGCAGGGAGGTGTCCATCTCCACGCCGACGGACTGACCGTCACCTCCCCTGTCCTGATGTGGGTCAAGGTGGGAAACTCTAACTCTCCAGTTAAAGTTTAACTTCCTGTGGTGGGTCTGCAGTTGACCTTTGACCTGGTCCACAGCTTCATCGCACAGCTGCTCTCTGTCCTCTGTGCTGGTGTGTCTCGTCAGGCTGTTGTGTGATTGGCTGTTCGTATGTGTCTGTCTACAGGCTCTGGACCTCCTATTGGATAAGATGAAGACTGCAGGCTTTGACTTCTCTCAGGTGGTGGCGCTGTCAGGCAGTGGCCAGGTGAGACAGAACCTCATTAAACTAATGTCCAATATATGGACTGTAATCGTCCCATGTGGTCTCTCCCTCACTGCTTCACCTGTGTTAACCTCAGTCCAGACGCTGTGTTAAAGCGAGAGAGAGTTAAAGGTGCCAGCAAATTCAAATGGAGAGAAAAGTGGGTGGAGTTTGGTGGAAGTGTTTGCAAACAGCGCCGTCCTGCTGGACACAGGAGATGCTGTCTGTACACTTTTGGCCAGCACTGAGTGGAGTCTGTGTTTCTCTCTTAGCAACATGGCAGTGTGTACTGGGGAAGAGGGGCCCGGGAGACCCTGATCCAGCTGGACCCAGACCAGAACCTGTCCCAGCTGCTGCAGGTCCGTGTCTGCTCTGCATCTTTGTGTGTGTGGAATCACTGTCTCCGCTCAGGTGTCTTTATGTCCCCTGCTTCGTGAATAGGACAGTTTCTCCGTGTCCGACTGTCCTGTGTGGATGGACTCCAGCAGCGGTCAGCAGTGTCAGGACCTGCAGGCTGCAGTAGGTGGCGCTCTGAGACTGGCAGAGATCACTGGATCCAGAGCCTACGAGGTCGTACTGTCCTCCTGTCTGTCTCTCTCCCTCTGTCTTTGACACATCTCTCCAGTACCTTTGACCTTTGATTTGTTTTGCCGTGTGAATGTTGGTTTCCTGTGCGTCCGTCCACAGCGTTTCACAGGAAATCAGATCCTCAAGCTCCGTCAGCACCAACCGGAGCAGTACCACAACACAGAGGTCAGTCCCCACAGTGACCCCGTGACCTCTGCCAGGATCTACTCTAAACCAAATGTCTCTCTCTGTGTGTGTGTGTGTGTGTGTCTTCAGAGGATCTCATTAGTCAGCAGTTTTGCTGCCTCTCTCTTCCTGGGTGATTATGCTGCCATCGACTACAGTGACGGTATCAACCTGACTTCATTCATTTATTTGTGTATTTTAACATTCAACACCAAACACAGACTTTAATAGTTGATATATTATAATATACAGTATATCATAGCTGATTGGTCAGCTGATTGGTCAGCTGATTGGTCAGCTGATTGGTTGTTCAGGTTCCGGGATGAACCTGCTGGACATCAGGACGAGAAGCTGGTCAGAGATCTGCCTGGATGCCGTTGCTCCACATCTTGACCGTTTGCTGGGAGCCCCGCTCCCCTCCACATCTGTACTGGTGAGCCTGGTCCCGACTGTTGACACATGGTGACCCGTATGCTGTGACCCTTGACCTCTGTGCTTCCTTCTGTCCTGCAGGGTCCCATCTCCTCCTACTTTGTGCATCGATATGGTTTTTCTGAGAGCTGCAGAGTGGTGGTGTTCACTGGAGACAACCCAGGTTAAATCATGTCACACGACAGCGTCGCATTCTGTTCAATGAACACACGGTGGCACTGTTGTGCTTTAAGATGCCAGCAGCTGCTGTGTGACTGGACAGAAGTCATAGAGCCATGGAGTCAGTGGTGGTTGTTTCCTTCAGAGCAGAGGAGTCTGCTCATTAAAACCAGCTCACTTCATTTAAACCAACAATACAACCAACCAACAATACAACCAACCAACAATACAACCAACCAACAATACAACCAACCAACAATACAACCAACCAACAATACAACCAACCAACAATACAACCAACCAACAATACAACCAACCAACAATACAACCAACCAACAATACAACCAACCAACAATACAACCAACCAACAATACAACCAACCAACAATACAACCAACCAACAATACAACCAACCAACAATACAACCAACCAACAATACAACCAACCAACAATACAACCAACCAACAATACAACCAACCAACAATACAACCAACCAACAATACAACCAACCAACAATACAACCAACCAACAATACAACCAACCAACAATACAACCAACCAACAATACAACCAACCAACAATACAACCAACCAACAATACAACCAACCAACAATACAACCAACCAACAATACAACCAACCAACAATACAACCAACCAACAATACAACCAACCAACAATACAACCAACCAACAATACAACCAACCAACAATACAACCAACCAACAATACAACCAACCAACAATACAACCAACCAACAATACAACCAACCAACAATACAACCAACCAACAAAACAACCAACCAACAACACGACCAACCAACAATACAACCAACCAACAAAACAACCAACCAACAACACGACCAACCAACAATACAACCAACCAACAAAACAACCAACCAACAACACGACCAACCAACAATACAACCAACCAACAAAACAACCAACCAACAACACGACCAACCAACAATACAACCAACCAACAAAACAACCACGCGCACACACACACACACACACACACACACACACACACACACACACACACACACACACACACACACACAGCGTAATAAAGTGCATGTTGTCCTCTTCTTCTGCCAGTGATTGACGATCATTAAAAACGTCTGACAGAAACAGGAGAACTGTTTTCTCCTGTTTCTGTCAAACAGTGCCACCTATAGGTGTGTGATTAAAAAGGGACCTGTGGTGCAGTTTTGTAGAAATCAGATCGTCACTGTGGGAGATTATGTCAGTGGGTAATAGTGTTTTTCAAAATAAATGCTGCTTCACACGGAGTGATGAACCGTCCTCCATCCTCAGCTTCAAGAACGGATCCCTGACGAGGGAGCGCATCAGGAATGAGTGGGCTGGAGGATCATGGGATGTTTTCTCTGCTGCTTTGAGGGAAACTCCACTCGGGAACAACGGAAACATCGGTGAACCTTCCTCTCTTCACTTTTCCTTTTCCCCTCCTCCTCCGCCTCCCTCTCTGACGACTGCTCGCTGTGTTCCCAGGCTTTTATTTTGACACCATGGAGATCACCCCTCCTGCAGTGGGAGTTTATCGCTTTGATTCACATGACACAGAGGTTGGTAGAGAGACACGCGCACACAGAGGGAGAGAGAGTCTGCACGTGTGTAACTGACGAGTGTAGCTGACTCACCTGCCCCGGTCCTGGTCAGGTGTCCTCCTTCAGTCCTCAGGTGGAGGTCCGGGCTCTGGTGGAGGGTCAGTTTATGTCCAGGAGAGTCCACGCTGAGAGACTGGGCTACTCCACCAGTAAGTTTCCACAGAACCGGTTCCAGGCGGTTTCCTCCTCCTCTGATTTGTCATCGTTTCATTTATTGATTGTGTCTTTATCATCACTTTCTCTCCTGCACTGAAACAGGAGCAGCTTTAGTTCCCTCAGAAACGTTGGAGAAGGTCATCTCCACTGGCCTGAAGGACTCTGTTGCGTTGTGTTTGTTTCTGTGTAGCAGCTATGACAGTATGAAGAAGTGTTGTTATAAAATACAGTGTAAAGAAATCTGTTTTCATCCTCTCAGCATTTTCTGTCTTATCATTTATCTTCTTTCCTCTTCGACTGATGTAACCATGTGAAAACATGTTCTCACTCCAGGAAGCAGAATTCTGGCGACAGGAGGTGCTTCATCGAATAAAGAGATCCTACAGGTGAGGTCTCTGCTCACCTGTCTCACCACTCACCTGTCTCACCACTCACCTGTCTGTATCGTATGCATCATGATTGTCAGAGTTTGAATATGAAGTGCAGACTGAGAGGAGGTAATGCTTCAGGTAAATGTTGTCATGTTGGATCAGAGTGGCGCAGCGCACACACACACACACACACACACACACACACACACGCACACGCACACCCCCTCTGCAGGCTGTTTGCTGAATCGATCTGTGGCTTTGTGGATCTTCCTGTGGTCGTCGTTTGTTTGCTTCATTAACTGAGACTGTGAAACTGAGATGTTGCTGCAGATATTAGAGAGAGAAGAAGAAATCATCGTCTCCATGTTTGTCTGCAGGTTCTGGCTGATGTGTTTAATGCTCCAGTGTTCACCTTCGATCTGTCCAACTCCGCTTGTCTGGGATCAGCCTACAGAGCGCTGCATGGTGAGCACCACTGACACTGCTGTGTGTGTGTGTGTGTGGGTGTGTGTGTGTGTGTTACTGTGTGCATCATGCCAACGTGCAGGTTGAGTTGTGACTCTCTAACATGACCTCTGACTGGTTATTGATGTAGAAATCTAAAGCTGTGATTGGCCGGTCTGTGTTTTCAGGTCTGGTTGCAAAAACAGGAGTTTCCTTCTTTGATGTTGTGAAGAATGCACCTGAACCACAACTGGTCGCCACCCCCCATCCTACAGCACAGGAGGTACACACACACACACACACACACACACACACACACACACACACAAACTGGAGAGTGAGAGAGGGAGGGGGAGTGGCTGTGGACTTCTCCAGGCCCAGGATCTGCTCTGTGGGCCTCAGGCACAAGAAGCATCCACCCATTACAGTTGCCAGGCAACCACAGCCTTCAGTCAGAGCAGCTGTCTGTGGTTCAGACAGATCATGTGTTACAGTGTGAGTGATGGAGGCGCTGTCTGATCACACAGGACACACACACACACACACACACACACACACACACACACACACAAACTGGAAAGTGAGAGAGGGAGGGGGAGTGGCTGTGGACGTCTCCAGGCCCAGGATCTGCTCTGTGGGCCTCAGGCTCAAGAAGCATCCACCCATTACAGTTGCCAGGCAACCACAGCCTTCAGTCAGAGCAGCTGTCTGTGGTTCAGACAGATCATGTGTTACAGTGTGAGTGATGGAGGCGCTGTCTGATCACACAGGTGATCGCACAGTTTGTCCATTTAGCAAGTGTCCCTGTCCCTGTCCCCATTGTCCCTGTCCCTGTCCCCATTGTCCCTGTCTCTAGAGTCAGATGTTTTCATCCATGTATGAAACTGAGAAGAGCCTTTTACTCCTCTGTCTCCTGGACGTCATCATTTCTGCCTGTGTATGTTCCAGGTGTTCAGCCCCATGTTGAAGAGATACAGCCGACTGGAGGAGCGCCTCCTTCAGGAGAGACGCACCTGAGCTGCACTTACACATCAAATCAGATCACAACATTTTCACACAGTAAATCACTGTATGTAAGTACAGTATGTACTGACTTCTCAGTGTTCTCAGTCATTTATGTGTGTTTTATAAAAGTTACCCTGTGTGTGTGTGTGTGTGTGTGTGTGTGATCATGAGTGTAGCATTTTCTACCTGGTGACTAATACCTATCAGCCATAGGAGATTGAGTTCGATTGATGGGGTTTACAACAGTACGTGTGTCTCTGTGTGTCTACGAGTGTGTGTGTTTGTATGTGTGTGTGTGTGTGTGTGTGCATGTGTGTACTGCGGCAGAGGAGAATGGGTTCACATGAGGAGACGGGCACTGCGGAGACTGGGCCTCATGTGTGTGAGTCTGCATGTGTGTTGCGGTTTGGGGGTGGGGGGGCGGGGACTGAGCTGTCCTCAGATGACACACACAGGGGAGCTGCTGCTGCTGCTGCTGCTGCTGCTGCTGGTGCTGGTGTGTGTGTGTGTGTGGTGGAGGTGGGGGGGAGGGGGGGGTCTCTCAGCTGTCCTCATATGCTGTGTGTGTCCCCACAAACCCCCTGAATAAAGCGAGGCCCTCACAGCTCCAGCTCCTGTTCACACTCATCCAGTCACCACATTCCCTCCTCATCTCCTCATCTCCTCATCACCTCATCTCCTCATCTCCTCATCACCTCACCACCTCATCACCTCATCTCCTCATCACCTCATCTCCTCATCAACTCATCTCCTCATCAACTCATCTCCTCACCACCTCATCTCCTCACCACCTCATCACCTCATCTCCTCATCTCCTCATCCCCTCATCTCCTCATCTCCTCATCACCTCATCTCCTCATCACCTCATCTCCTCATCACCTCATCACCTCATCTCCTCATCTCCTCATCTCCTCATCACTTCATCTCCTCATCACCTCATCTCCTCATCACCTCATCACCTCATCTCCTCATCAACAACCTATCTCTGCTCTGTGTTGCTGAACAACAACTGTGTGACTCAAACAGAAAATGAAGCTGTGGCTGCAGTGCAACACTCTGCAGAGAGGGGGCGATGGAGTAAACCGCCGTTAGGTTTGTGCTTCTGCCCATGTCAATATCAGAGTTGAGGGTAAATGTTCGACTTGACCTTGGCCCAGGTCTGAACCAGGACCTGTTTGTGTCCCGCTGTGACCACGCGGTCCTGTGGTGTAGTCACATATTCGTTCCCAGATGTGGGGACACTTGTCAAATGACAAATTATAAGACACAATTATTCAAACAGCCCACAGTGTCTCAGCTGTGTCCTCCAGCTGTGTCTCAGGAAGTGTGTCCTCCATCTGTCTGTTCTTTGTCCCTGTGTAGTCCGTCAAACTCAGCTCATCAGACGACAGCCTCAGTGAGAGAGGGAGAGGAACAGGGTTCTGGATGCCTAGCAACAACCAGCTGCTGCCTTCTCCTCCTGACACACACACACACACACACACACACACACACCGCACTAGTCGACAGCCTGCGGCCTCTCATGTCAGCAGCTAATCTGGTCAATTAGGATGCTGTTAATTTTGTCAAACTCTTTGTTCATTTGTCCAATTAGGCCTCATGCTAATTGATTAATTAATTAATCTGAGGTGTGGAGGGGTGGATGTCAACTTTCAAACACACGTTCACAAGCAGATATTGAAAACAGTATGAGGTGTGTTGCAGCGGCTTGTTAAGAAATTAACTGATTCAGTTGAACTTTTATCAACAGAAGGAGAGCAACATCTGGATCACCCTGATGGATGGATGGATGTTGGAAGTTCAAAGTGATGATGGAGAACAATAGGGTCACAGATCTCCCGTGGTGCTTGTTACAGTGACATAAGGTTGAATTTGTTTTCATTGGTTCGTTCTTGGGTTCCTCAGGCGCCAGACTTTAGTTAAAGGTGATAATAGTAATTGCATTTATGCGCACGCACACACGCTGATGACATCAGCTGAGGTGAAGAGAGAAACTGTCATCACCCGATAATAAAGCTGCTTGTCAGTCATGTGACCGTCTGTGTTTTAATCCCAGAAGGTGTTTCCTGACCCTCCCTCAGCCTCTTCCTGCTTATCTTCCTGTTTTCCTCTGACTTCACCTCACTCTTCTTCTCTTTCTCTTTCATCCATCAGACATCGATGGGGCTGGTTTTCCCTCCCAGATGTTTCACCATCATTCCGGGGGCGTTGAGTGATTGTTGAAGGTGGTGATTGGTTAGTCAGGTTGTGTTGGTCTAATGGAAAACGCTGAGTGGGTGAAAATTATAAGCTGGATTAATTGTTGGTATAAGAAAATGTAGATTGTTGCAGCTTTGAGGTTAGGCTGGGACTCGCTGCAGAGCTGCCTGTGTGTGTGTGTGTGTGTGTGTGTGTGTGTGTGTGTGTGTGTGTGTGTGTGTGTCAGAAGTGTGCGGCTCTTTCATACTGCAGATGTGTGTTTGTGCTCACAGCAGGAGTCTATGTGCAGCTCTATCTGCAGCAGGCGGCGGCGTCCTGCTTCATGTGCATTTACATCTACGGCAAAAATATTACTGTCAGGAATCAGGTCACAGCAGCTGAAGTGTGTGTTAGTTCGCCCCCTTCAGGCCGTCTCACACCAGCCTCAATATTTCACCTCGACATTTCGAAACACCCTCGTCTTTAATGTTGTGAACACGCCCTCCGTACTGTGTAGTTTGTGTATGTGAACCTGACTGAAAGATGTTTAATGCCAGTGGCCTCATGTGAAAAAAATATCTTTTATTTTGATATTTCCACTTTATTTTCACATATAATTCAGCAGGTTCAGTTCACAGAGACGACTGGACAAGGTCATGTATTAAAATCATCCTATAGCCTGTTACATAAAGCCTTTACATCAGCAGAGCAGCTGTGGCAGTGAGCCATGATTTGAATGAGGAGAACAGGAGAGACACAAATGCGATGAGGTGATGATCCTCAGTGGGCGTGTCCAGGTGTGTGCACAGCCGTGTGCTGAGGAAGTTGTGTGATGTGGTGTGTTAGTATGAAGACTAGTAGAACAATCATTTGGGTGCGTGGCCGTGTCTCTGCAGGCTTCAGGGTTGTTGCATTGTGGGTAATGTAGGAATCTGACAGGGGCTGTGTCCGAAATCGCCCCCTACCCCCTACAAAGAGCATTACATTTATTTCCCTGTGTAGGGAGGAGGGAGTGTGGTCTGTGATTTTGACGTGTGTGTGTGTGTGTGTGTGTGCGTGTGTGTGTGTGTGTGTGTGTGTGTGTGGCAGTTGGAGTGACAGTAGCAGACAGTCATGGTCATAGCTGGGGTGAATGTTTTTGAGCGTTGTGTTGTGATGTCACAGTTTAAAGCCACACCTCTGTGTGTGGTGACAGCAGAGTCTCTGGACCTGTCAGGATCATGTGCAGCATTTACACTGTGTGTGTGTGTGTGTGTGTGTGTGTGTGTGTGTGTGTGTGTGTGTGTGCGTGCGCGTGTGTGTGCGTGTGTGTGTGTGTGTGTATTTGTGTGTGTGTGTGTGTGTGCGTGTTCAGGCATGTTCACCACTCATGTCTGTGTGTGTCAGTCTGTGTGTTTGATCGTGGGCCAACAATAACACAGCTGTGTGTCTGGTGTCTGTGTTTGGTGTCAGACTGAAGACAGCGAGCTGCTGTGGTGAAGCACCGGGGGATGATGGGACATGATGTCTTCAGGTGTGGTTACTGATGTCTCCGCAGACTCTCACACACAAACACAGAAACAGAGGACACAGGACAGAGGACAGAGGACGCAGGACAGAGGGCAGAGGACAGAGGACAGAGGACACAGGGCTGAAGTGTTGTGTATCATCATGACAGGTGTCATTGTTCTCAAACAAAATATAATATTATTATTCCCCCTCTCTATTTCATCACATTCCTGCCTTTGTATTGAAACATCCGGGACCTCTCTCTCTCTCTCTCCCTCCCTCCCTCTCTCTCTCTCTCTCTCTCTCCGGGAGCCATATTGGCGCTGGCCGCTTCATACACTGTCAAGTTTTACAGAGCAAAAGACAGAACATCCGGTTTAGATGATATCAAAATAAAGGCTGCTGCAGATGGTTCCAGCGTGTTTCAGCGGTTACTGTGAACATGACGGACTTTACAGAGTCCAGTGCAGTGACAGGAGACAGAACCCACGACCCGGATCATCTCACACTCGGCTCTTTCATCCTTTCACCTTCTGGGACCTGACTGACTCAACCCGCAGACATGACACACGTGGCTTTTATTTTGAAGGAGACTCGGACGCAGCGCGGCTGCGCGGCGCAGCTTGACGCGTCATGTCCGCTTGTCCCCATCAGCCCCGAGCAGAGAGGGAGCGGGAGGACAAGGGGGTGGAGACGGTCGGAGCAGAGCTGCTCTGCGGGCTGCGTCCACTCGTCACGCCGCCTCTCAGCGCGTCTTCTCCGGCCTGAGCCGCGCTGCTGTTCGGGGTCCGCGGGGAACGTGAGCGCAGAGCCGCGTGCCCGGTGCGTTTGGTGGAAGAGGAGGATTCGGATTATTACACACACACTCACACACACACACTCACACACACACGGAGTGTGTGCACTGGACTGAGTGTGTGTCCCCGGAGCCCGGGCCTGGCTGCGGGTCGGGGCTTTACGCAGCGCCCCCCTGCGCCCTGTAGATGTTGTACATGTTGGAGGGTCCGGGACGCAGCGGCGGAGGAACATGTGGCTGACAGGTGCGCTCGTGCTGGGAGCTGTGTGTGCAGGTAAGAGCCGCGGGACTCGAACCCGTCACCGCACAACCGCACTGATTATCCAGGAGGCGCTGTTGTGATTAACGAGGCCACTTCGTGCCCTCATTGTGCGCGCGTGTGTGTGTGTGTGTGTGAGACGGTGATTCACAGTCTGTGTCCTCACACTGAAGGTGGACCGAGTCCATGTCCTCATGTTACACCGAAACCGTCTCCGTCCACCTTCACGTCACATGTGTTCCACTGCAGACGCCTGTGCGCGCGCGCGCGCGTGTTTGCATGTAGGCATGAGTGCGTGCGCGCATGTTTGTATTTATATGTGTAAAAAACATATATAAATATATATACACATTTATACATATACACATATATATATATATATACACAGACACACACAGAGAGAGACTGTGTATGTGTGTGTGTGTGTGTGTATATGTATGTCTGCGCGCGCGCGTTTATTTATATATATGTGTGTGTGTGCGCGCGCGCTGCTGCGGGCTGCTGCTCCATTGTCTGCTCAGACATGCAGAGGCTGATCGATCATCGATCGGCAGAGCTCCAGCCTCTTCCCTCTCTCTCCTCCCTGTCACGCGCTCCTCGTCCACGCACGTTTTTACTACCACGCGCTGCGGCCTGATGAATGAAGCTGCGCGGTCATGTGAACTCGTAGTAGTTAGGGAGGAGGCGTGGTGCGCGTGCGTGCTGGAAAAATACTACACGGATCCGCGCACTCTCAGAACCAAAAAGTGCCTGTGGTGTCCGCGCGCGCGGTTTGAATGACCTCATCTGTGATGCGGGTGAACTTGTGACGTGTCTGTGTGTAACAGCTGCAGTGACCTCATGGACATGTGTGTTGTCATGGAGATGTGATGTTGTCTGTGGACCTGAAGGACACGTCCTCAGGTCACTTCAGTTGTTTCCCAGGGTCATGTGACGTGGAGATGGAGACCCCGCCCCCCCCCCATAAACAGGAAGCCAGAGGCTGCATCAGAAAGTGAGGGACATGGGACGCAGTGTCAGTGTCTGTTTACCTACACAACAGGGACATGATGTCAATATGGACCTCATCATAGTCATGTGCTGTCTCCTGCTCCACCCCTCCCCCGCCTGAAAGGGTTCGAGGGGTTTGCTGTTTACACTGTGCATGAAGAAAACATTTGTGTAACAATATGACTGCATATTGTTTGTGTAGTGGTTTTTCCTCGTTGTGTTGTCAGATTGACGTCTCTGATTCGTCCTCACACCTTCAGCTGTGGGTTCGGGCGTCTCCTCTGCCAGAGGGACACTTCAGGCTGAACGCTGGTGTTTCCTGCTGTCTCCCTGTTTGTGTGTGTGTGTGTGTGTGTGTGCGTGTGTGTGTGTGTGTTGTCGCTCTAACACCAGAGAACATGTTTGTGTTGTTGATGTGGAGGCCTGAATCACTGCGCTGCCCCCCC
>JAFBJQ010000526.1:86402-138902 GCA_016785345.1 Trinectes maculatus | reverse complement strand
GTGTGTGTGTGTGTGTGTGTGTGTGTGGTTAATACAGTGAACCTCGACTTACGAACGTCTGTACTTGCGAACTTTTCGAGATACGAACCGGAGATTCAGGATTTTTTTGCCTCCTCTTACAAACCAAATTCGACTTCCGAACCCGAGCCCGGAAAAATGAAAAGGATTTCCCCGGCCGCCGCCATCACGTGTGACCCGTGAGCGAGTCTCAGAGCGTGTCAGGTTATAAATAATATATAATTATAAAATTAAAAATGTAAGAAAAAGTGTAGCAAAGTGCAGTGTAGCGAACGTAGAAATTAAGCATACGGTACGTGATTCTCCCACTCAGCCCCTCCCATCTCCCGTCTCTCAAGCGCCTACATCAGGTCTTTCAAGGTAAAGCGCTTCAAAGTTTTTGTTAATTGATTTTTTAATTCTTATCTATTGTTATGGATTTCTGTGTGTGTACTTTGTTACTGATTTTACGCTGTTTTAAATGCAGTGACTTTAGAGACAGGTCGGAACGCGTTATTAGCTTTTACATTAATTCTTATGGGAAAAATCGCTTGGACTTAGGAACGTTTCAACCCACGAACCCGATCACGGAACAAATTAAGTTCGTAAGTCGAGGTTCCACTGTGTTCTTCTTTAATTAGTGTGTGTTTGTTCATTTCTTTTCTAATATCTTCTGTGTTTTAATGAAGGTCTGTGCCTTTATAAAAAACATTGTTGTATATGTGCATCTCCCTGTGTGTGTGTGTGTGTGTGTCAGTGATTAAAGCCCCGCCCCCCAGCATTGGCGTGTTAAACGTGATCATTTACTGCCTGCTGCCCGTCACCGTGTTGTCTGTTGCTCTGCTCACCGCTGTCTGGATGTACCGTCACCGGAAACCTCCATATGGACACGTGGACATCACTGAGGTGCCTGCTCGTGCACACACACACACACACACACACACACACACACACACACACTGTCTGATCACACTGTGTGACAAGCAGAACAGTTTAAAGTCATGTGTATGAGGACATGTCCTCTGAAGGAAAATAAAAGACTGTAAGCTGAGACAGTGGCTGTGTCTCACATGAAGTTATGACGCCCCCCTGTGGCTGTCTGTAAAACTACATTTGTTTTTTCATCACAGAGGAGATTTAGATGTTTAGCTTCAAATTTAAGCTGCACAGCAAAAACAGTAAACAACAGTGAAAGAAAACAAACAGTGTTGTTTCTCGTTATAATTATATATATATATATATATATATATATGTGTGCGTGTGTGTGTGTGTGTGTGTCAGTTTTGGTTTTATTAAAGCCTCCCCCCCTCATCCCTCAGGATCCCGGGCCTCCTCCTTCTGTGTGTGTGTGTGTGTGTATGTATATGTGTGTGTGTGTGTGTGTGTCAGTGTGTGAGTTTTGGTTTCATTAAAGCCTCCCCCCCTCATCCCTCAGGATCCCGGGCCTCCTCCTGCCTCCCCACTGCTGGGTCTCAAGCCTCTGCAGTTGCTGGAGATTAGAGCTAGGGGGCGCTTTGGCTGCGTGTGGAAGGCCCAGATGATGACTGAACATGTGGCTGTTAAGATTTTCCCCATCCAGGTAGAGAAGAAGATTTCATTCTCTTTTTTGCTGCTCAGTTTGTTTTTGTGTCTACAAACTTTACCCCCCCCCCCCCCGTCTCCCCCCCCCCCCCCCCCCCCCCCCATGTGACAGTATCTGGAGTCGTGGCAGAACGAGACAGACGTCTTCACAACTCCAGGTATGAGGCACGACAACCTCCTGAGATACATCGCAGCAGAGAAACGAGGGAGTCACCTGGAGGCCGAGCTGTGGCTCGTCACCGAGTTCCACGAGAGGGTGAGAGAGGCGGGGGCGGGGGACGAGAGGGTGAGAGAGGCGGGGGGGGGGGGGGGGGGCACTATCAGACAGTCAGTGATGTTGATGACCTGAATGGTTCAGATGCAGCTGTGTCTTTGAACGCACCACCTCACTCTGTGTGAGTCACAGCTTTGTGTTAGAAACACACAGAAAGTTGGAGCAGAGACGTGTGTGCGTGTTGTGTTGAATCTGAGCGGAGGTGTGGTGTGGTGTGGTGTGGTGTGGTGTGGTGTGGTGTGGTGTGGTGTGGTGTGCAGGGTTCGCTGTGCGACTTCCTGAAGGGAAACGTCCTCAGCTGGTCGGAGCTGTGTCACGTGGCGGAGACGATGGCGTGCGGCCTGGCGTATCTTCACGAAGACGTCCCCCGCCAGAAAGGAGAGGGACCCAAACCGGCCATTGCTCACAGGTCCGACACAGACACACACACAGACACACACACAGACACACACACGCGTGTGTGACCTGCAGTGACCTAACGTGTTGTGTGTGTGTGTGTGTGTGTCACAGGGACTTTAAGAGTAAGAACATCATGCTGCGTTCAGACCTCACCGCAGTCATCGGTGACTTTGGACTCGCTGTTCTCTTTGAGCCGGGGAAACCACCTGGAGAGACACATGGACAGGTGAGCTGCTCCCATTGGCTGTGGAGAAGAGCCTCAGATAAACACTGATGTGTATCTGGTTATAATGTGTGTGTGTGTGTGCGTGTGTGTGTGTGTGTGTGTGCGTGTGCGTGTGTGTGTGTGTGTGTGCAGGTAGGGACCAGGCGTTACATGGCTCCAGAGGTTCTAGAAGGAGCCATCAACTTCCAGCGAGACGCCTTTCTTCGAATCGACATGTACGCCATGGGCCTGGTGCTGTGGGAGCTGGTGTCCCGCTGCAAGGCTGCTGACGGTAACACACACTCACACAGACACACACACACAGACACACACAGACACACACACATCATCTGCTCATTTGCAGCTGTGTGGGACTGAGATCTGTTGTCGTCTGGTGTCTCAGGGCCAGTGGATGAGTACATGCTGCCGTTCGAGGAGGAGGTGGGTCAGCATCCGTCTCTGGAAGACCTTCAGGATGTTGTCGTCCACAAGAAGATGAGGCCGGTCTTCAAGGACCTGTGGCTCAAACACAGTGTGAGTGTCTTTGTCTCTTTGTCTCTTTGTAGCTGTCTCCTGAGGATCAAGTCGAAACGTCTCACGTCGTCTGTCTCAGACGAGGGAACATTCAGATCCTGAGTACAGGTGTTTTTTTGATGTCTGGACATTGTCTTCTGTCTTGTCCTGGTCTGTCTCTGTCCTCAGGGCTTGGCTCAGATCTGTGAGACGGTGGAGGAGTGCTGGGACCACGATGCAGAGGCTCGCCTGTCAGCTGGCTGCGTGGAGGAGAGGATCTCCCAGGTCCGCCGCCTCACCACTACCATCGCCCCGCCTACCTCTGACCACCATGCCATCCTCGTCTCTATGGTTGCACCCGTTCCCATGGTAACCAATGTGGACCTGCCACCCAAAGAGTCCAGTATATGAGGGAAGTATACATTGAAAAAAACTTTTTGATGTTGTTTTTGGAGGCCTGTTTTTTTCCTCTGGATATGACATAAACACACACACACACACACACACACACACACACACACACACACATTGGAGAGCAGCTGCTATTTGATCTTGGATTTTCGTCTTGAACTCGTCTCGACCATTATCAGCACATGTCCTCAGTCTGTGATGTATCTTTTTAAACGTGTGTGTGAATGTGTGAACAAAGCAAACAGACACACACGCACATACACCGACACACACATATAGACACAGGAAAACCCTGGAAACACTCAAACGCGTTCAGGTCCCGACTCAGTGAATGCTCGTCTATCTCTAGGTACCTCAGTGACGATTTTTTTATCCTTCTTGTGCGTTCCTCCCTCTGCTGTTTCCTTCTGGATCTGTCTAACAACCTGGCAACCGCGTCACCTAGCAACCACCTCCCATCAACCGACCGCTGGGACTTTTTTTACTACAATGCTGCAGAACCCTCATTGAAACATGATGACTGTTAAAATGACAGTTTAGTTTTTCTACCTTTATTTGGACTCTTTGTTTTCTAGTTGTCTCCTCCTCAGCCACACGTTACCGGTCACATGACAAACTTTCGGATCCAACGGGTTGTATAAAAAAAACACAGGAAACAGGAAGTGAGGTCAGAAGGAAAGACTTCCTCTCTCTGTCTGTCTTTCTGACTTTTCCAGCTGTTAGATTTAAGGTTGAAGACTGAAAGAACTCTAACTTGAGGCAAACGTCTTATATGCAGAGATCTGATTGGCTGACTGCTCAACCACAGCATTCTGGTTGGCTTGGAAATAAAAACTTCTCAGGTAACCAGGTCTACAGGGGCGGGGGGCGGGGGGCGGGGGGGCGGCGGGCTTTGATGTTGGGTTAGAATGTGATGTAACACAGGGCACAGGTTCTGGGCGTGGTGCTTTTCAGAATTCGGTGGTCGGGTTTGACCCTGATGCTTATTGGCTGTTCTGAACAGGTGCATTTGCAAGGTGCCCAAACAAAAAGGTGCAAGACCTCAGGAGGTCTGTGTGTGTGTGTGTGTGAGTGTGTGTGTGTGTGTGTGTTCCACGTGACATATGAAGAGTGTTTTGTTTTTATGATATACTGTCCAAGCTAGGTTAGGTGAAGGCCCTGTGACCTTTGACCTCCTCATCTCTGCTGCCTTCCCTCACTGCCTCTGGCCGAGCTGTTGCTGCCCAGATACATCGCATCATATCAGTCAGAGTCAGGTCAGAGTCAGGTCAGAGTCAGGTCAGAGTCAGGTCAGAGTTTTGGGATTTGCTGTCAATAAGAAACACTGGAATTACCCTTTAATTAGGCTCATTGATCACCTGCATGATTAAACCATGAAACATGATACTGTCACGTCAACATTATTAGATGAAACATGAGTTCAGATTTCAGTTGGCACCTGTAAATAGCTTTGGATGATATTTCATCATTGCTGAAAAACTGTTTTGACACAGTCAGAACACACAGTAATACTAAAAAACATAAACAACAAAAAACACAATGTTGTTGTCCTGGACGAGGGAGTAAAAGAACTCAAGTGCAAACCAACTTTTCATCAGGGTAAAGGTCCGAGTTTGCAGAGGTTAAAGGTCATAAGTCTCTTTACTTGGCTCCGTTTTTCCTTTCACTGGGACCAAATGCAGGTTGTCTGACCTTTGGCCTCGGGAATGGGTCACAAACTCGCTTCACATCTTTCTATTTGAGACGAAACAGAAAGAACAAACTGTTGCTAAATCTGTTTTTTAGTTTTTGTACCGTGTGTTTGTTTTCCTTCTCTGATGCCATACATGTAACAGTGAATGTCTATGATGATGATGATGATGATGATGCTGCTGACGATGATGATTCACATTCTGTATTATTCCTTCCTGTTTGTTTTACCTGCGCTGCATCAAACACCTGTGACTCTGTACAGTGAAGTCAGTGAAGTGACGGCAGGCGATGAAGGCGATAAAAAAAAAAAGAAACGTACATGAAAACAATACAGCTCATGAACCACAGATCACCTCAATACACCAGAAATACCTCAGACTTTTCTACGTGTTCTGTTTCTATATTTTAGTAGGCGTAGTCACATACTCTTCTATTGTAAACTTGTATTTTTTATTTTACTCGTTGATTGTAGAGGTCAATGTTTTTTATGCGATTATCTCAAAACTGATTCTCCAGGTTTTCACTCAAACCTTGACATGGAAATAAAAAATGACTGAACTGAAGTGAACTGCCGATGAAGATCACCTGGACTCAGCTCTACTCCTCATCTCCTCACCTCCTCATCTCCTCCTCACCTCCTCTCCTCCTCACCTCATCTCCGTTCTGTTTCTATATTTTAGTAGGCGTAGTCACATACTCTTCTATTGTAAACTTGTATTTTTTATTTTACTCGTTGATTGTAGAGTTTTTTATGCGATTATCTCAAAACTGATTCTCCAGGTTTTCACTCAAACCTTGACATGGAAATAAAAAATGACTGAACTGAAGTGAACTGCCGATGAAGATCACCTGGACTCAGCTCTACTCCTCCTCTCCTCACCTCCTCTCCTCCTCACCTCCTCACCTCCTCTCCTCTCCTAATCTCCTCCTTACCTCCTCACCTCATCTCCTCCTCACCTCCTCCTCTCCTCACCTCATCTCCTCCTCACCTCCTCTCCTCCATGCTCAGTCTCGTCTTTTCCCTTCTCCTCCTGTCTCTCTTCATTTCACCTTTTCCTCACACAAGTCTCCTTTCCTGTCTCCTTCCTCTTTCATCTCATCCGTCGTCTTGCCTTTCTTCACGTCTCCTTTCATCTGCTCATCCTTTGCTCTTTTTTTGACATTCTTATGTCCTTCCCTCCAACTCTGCACACCTATCCTCTGTTTCCTCTTTCCTTACCGCCTCACTCCTCTGTTTCCTTTTCACTCTTCCTCCCTCCTTGCCTGGCTGCACTTCCCCTCTCTTTCATCTGTGACTCACGTTTCCTGATGTCCTCAGTGTTGTGCCTTTATTTCACTTCTTCCTTCTTTACTCCCTCGCTCCCTTCCTTGCATCCTTTCTGTCCTAAATGTCACAGCAGCTCTGGGCATCAAAGTACCTTTAGAAATGTATTATTCCATTAAATGAACCGTGTTTGGTTCTAAATCAAGTCTTGCAATAATTTACGTACTCAGCAGTTTTCCAAATGTTTTTTCTGCTTGTACCCAGGGGTGATGTCTGTGTGACCTCTGACCTTCTCCGATGATGCTATGTTGGGATGCAGAGAAACAAATGAAATGATTCAGATCCAGGTGTCTCCAGGTCTTTTCAGGAACATATTACCTCATTAATGCCACAGAGGCAGAAATGGCGTGCTAGCAAGGCGACAGGACGCGGTGATGTTATCGTTCAGGTTGGGCATAAGAAACACAGGGTCACACTCACTAAACAAATCCTTCATAACAATGATGTTTCCATGTACTCGTCGCTGTGTGTGTGTGGGGGGGGTGTGGTGGTGATAGGTTCGGTTGACATAGATGAAATCCTCTGAGGAACCTCAATAACGTTGCTGTGTTAAAAACCAAAAGGTGTTATGGTGTCATGAGTCATGATGGTGTAGCATCATGACATCATGCTGATGTGCCGTCATGGCGACAGGTCTGGGCTTCCACTTTGACTCGGCGTTCAGCGCCTGAGTCCGGCTCACATTCAGCACTGTGACCTTTGAGGACGGGAGCGTGCACTGGTGAAATAATTAGACCGTGTGTTTTCAGAGGACAGAGCGCTGTGAGGAAGGGGAGTTTTCTTCTTCAGTTTAAAGGCTCATTTTCACTCAGTCATTCTTGGTTTTGCTGATGCTTCCATTGTTTTGGCCAATCAAGTGCCTGTAAGGAGAAATCAAGATGTCAGTACTTCCTGGTTTCTTCTGAACATCAAAAAATCTTTTTCTGTTTGTAAACGTGAGCCATAGTTTTCTGGCAGAAGGCGTGACTGATGTGACATCACACCGTTGGCTATGTAGAAGTGACCCCGTGACCCCGTGACCCCGCTGCTGTCCTGAAGATTGAACAGAATAGAGATTCCGTCCAGTAATGGATTAGAAATCGGTGTTTGCAGGTTAGAGGTTCACAGGTGAAAGCTTGGCATGTCATCAGGGTCAGCTTCATGTTGACCCCCTCAGGAGGAGCAGGGACATTCAGGGTTTTCCCAGGCAAGTCGTTCCCAAAGTGCTTTTGTGGCTGTGACACTGGAGTGACACTGAGTCACGTGATCCTGTCCTCCTTTTTTTCTGAACAAACCCGTAAAGATGGTCACTTCCTTTTTTTTCTGAACCTCAGAGGTCAGAGGACGTTCGACCCTGTACACATTGTTTAGTGCTGTCTGGCAGGTTGTGATTTGTGATTATGGGCTCATACTAATAATACTTGATTGATCGATTGTTTCGATCTCATGTTTATATGTTTGGTTAACAGACCCTAAATCAGTTAATGTTATCTGTTATTTTAAAATTGTACCAGATATTAAACTGATCAGATATTAGGAAGAGAAAATCATGTTTTATGTCTAACAGAGTGCACAGATGAGACTGAGAAGTGGCCATCTTTACATATCCAAGTCCTTCTTCCCCACCACAGTGACGATGTTGACGATAACGATGATGATGTAATGGGAAATGTAAATCTTGTGCGTTATGTTTCACTGTTGTAGCTCAGCTGTAGGACAGACTTGTGCTACTGATTTAACAAACATGCTATAAGAAAAAAGACACAGACTCTGTGACTGTCCACAAGCTGAGAAAAAAACAGACAGACAGAACAAACCTCGTGTTTACGACAGAAGTTTGGTGGAGAAGCTGTTTGTCTTTTTTTAAAAATATAAATATATATGTACGTATACAGCATATTGAACAAATAACAGGAAGACTATTAAAGCCAGGCCATTTGACCTGGCAATAATAATCCTCCATAGACATGGCCGAGCAGGAAGACATTAAGAAAAAAAAAAAGAGAACAGTAACACCCCTCCCCCCAGGTGCTGTCCTCCCTGTGGTAATACTGTTCAAGGGTTCCAGTGGGTCGCCTGATGTTCTGTTTTCATTCTGAGAAGGGATGGTGGTGATTGTAAGATAATGTTTCAGTCACAGTCCTGATGAAAATCCCTCTGAGGGACTTCTCTGTTTTTTAACTGTGGTGGTTTGTAGAGAAAAACTTAGTATCCAGATGTGGAGCCGCTCCTGGATCTGTCTGGGAAAACACATGTTTGTGTGTTTGTGTCTGTGTGTTTGTGGGGCGTCACTCTCTTGACTTATCTATTGTATAGCTCTATTCCTCTCTCCACCCAGTGCCAGGATCATTATTGTGTGAATGAATGTAGTTCTGGTCCTCAGTGCAATGTTGCTGCCCATGTTCACTCACACACAAACACAAAAACACAACCTGTTGCGGTGAAATAAAAATCACTGTAGAAAACAATGGATCATTTTAATTAGATCTTTTTGTATATGGAAATAAACAATAATGCTGTCAAATCATTTTACATGGACTGTTGTTATTTTTCTGTCTGCGTTCAGGAGGGGTCATTGACCTTTGTGTTACAGTCAGCAGGTCTGGTCATGTGACTGTTGCTCCAAATGAAACCTCCTGAAGACAAAGCCTTTATTTTATTTACCATTTATCCACATGTGAGAATCTTTGTGCAACTCAATATCAACGTAAAATGATTTCAACAAAAAATCTGAAACAGCTGCTTTGATGGTAGCAGAAGGCGACAGGTTGGATCCTGTTTTCAGAACAAAAACACCAGGTTCTCCTTCGGCTTGTCAGAAAGAATCAGTTCTGTACAGCAGCTGGTGGACACGCAAACACAAAGCTTTCACTGACTGTGTGTGTGTGTGGCCTCTCGTTTCAGGTAGGCCTTCAAGGTGTCGATCAGCTCCTTCTCTTCCTCCAGCGTCAGGTCGAGATGATCCTCCTCGTGATGTGACAGGTCCTCCAACACCTCACTCACCAGCTCCTCATCCTCTGGAAGCACACAACAAACATGGATGAGTTATTTCAACTCTTTGTGAAATAACTCTGAGCTAACGGCTAAATCACCTGTCTGTGCTAACAGTTAAATCACCTGTCTGAGCTAACGGCTAAATCACCTGTCTGAGCTAACAGTTAAATCACCTGTCTGAGCTAACGGCTAAATCACCTGTCTGAGCTAACAGTTAAATCACCTGTCTGTGCTAACAGTTAAATCACCTGTCTGTGCTAACGGTTAAATCACCTGTCTGAGCTAACGGCTAAATCACCTGTCTGAGCTAACGGCTAACTCCCCTCTCTGCGCTAACAGCTAAGTTCTCTCTCTGAGCTAACAGTTAAATCACCTGTCTGCGCTAACGGCTAACTCCTCTCTCTGCGCTAACAGCTAACTGTGCAGATGTGACCTGCCTGTGGAGTTGGAGGAGGTGGTGGGCTCCTCTGAGGTGGGGGAGGTGGAGGAGGACGTGGATGGGGGGGAGAGGAGGACGTCCTGGTTGTCCAGCAGCAGTTGGGTGGCTAATTGGACATCTCCATCCACCAGGCGGAGAGCTGCTACAGCTGCGTTCCTCTCAAATCCCAGATACAACAACTGCACAGACACAGAGAAGACACAGAAAGAGGGAGGACAGAGGGAGGACAGAGGGAGGACAGAGGGAGGAGAGGACAGAGAGAGGACAGAGGGAGGAGAGGACAGGGAGAGACAGCATCAGTCCCTCAGCCGCTCTCTGGCGTCTGCTGGTTGACTTTTATTTGACAGAGTGTGGAGGTCTGGTGCTGTACCTGCTCCACCTTCTCTGGACCTGCTGCAGGCTGGTTCCTGGTGGCCTGGGCAGCCTGACTGATGTCCTGGAGGATCTGACGACAGCACGGAATCACAAAGACACAAAGACACAAAGACACAAAGTTAAACCTCACAACGCAGCACATACACTCACACTCACAGAGCTTTTAATACAGTCTACGCAGCTGTGAGTTTAATGATAGGAAGTCATGTGACCCCACAGATGAGAGTTTTTATCACATGACTGTTGGTGTCACATGACTCTGTCTGTCTCATAAGTGAAGTACTGGCTGTTTATACTGGCTGTTTGGTGACACACTGACCTGACAGGCCTTGTTCACCTCTCCGTCAGCGCGGTGCAGAGCTTTGGCGGCGTCTCTCCTGGAGAATCCCAGCTCTTCCAGGGCTGAGATGTCCTCCATCCTCCTCCTCTTCTTCTGCCACTCCCTCTGCTTCAGCTCCTCTCGCTCCTGAGAACACAAACACGATAATAATATTAACAAAATATACAAATAAAAATGATCCACAGTATGAAACCATATTAAAACCCATACAGATAAATGTGTATATGTATGTGTCCTGACACACACGTGTGTACACTTTGTGGACCATCTGTGGACCTTCCATTAGTGGTCTTCAGACTGTGTAGGTACCTCACCTGTCGGCGGTTGCTGATGTGGATTGCGGCCTCCTGCAGGTCTCCTCCACAGGCTCTGAGACCCAGGCGAGTTTCTCTCTCAGAGAAGCCCAGAGACATCAACTGAGCCATTTTCTCTGAGTCCAGACAGAGACGACTGTACAGAGACTCCACCTGAGAACACACACACACACACACACACACACACACACCAGCTCAGACACCGACTGAAGTCTCGGAGACAGTCCGTCTTCACTGTGAGACACCGACAGCAAACTCACTTTGGACAGCTGCTGTTGAGCTTGAGTGTCATTTCCTTCGACATAGGAAAGAAGACTCTGGAGAAGATACAGCCGCAGGAACAACACCTCCTCTCTGCCTGTGTTACCCTGACAACACACACACACACACACACACAGATCATTGCCTCTCTGCCACTTGGCCAGTTTCTGTTTAGCCTGAGTGGAGACGCAGTCAGGAATGGAACCATCGGTTGTGTGGTGTCTCTGACGCTCTGACTGAAAGACAGGACTTGTCTCCTGCGGAGTCCAGTGGTCTGTGGTTGTCTCATAGCAACAGAAACATTCACACACACGTCTTTAAAAGGAGCCCGGTGGTGGAGAAGTATGTATGTGCTGACACCACGCAGCTACATACAAATGTCCACCTTCATAAAGTTTACTGAATGAATGTGTGACATGTTCTTCACCTTGATCATGAGCAGTCTCTCCCTCTGTTCTCCATAACACTGAAGGAAACTGTCCTCTGCCCTCTGCAGGCGGCTCCTGCTGTCGTCCAGGCAGGACAGAGCCTCCAGGGCCCAGTAGCACCACACAATGTCCAGCTGCAGGACGGCAAAGTTGTCCACCGAGTTCAGCAGAGACGAGTCGCACATACTGCACAGAGACGCACGTTATACTGCAGGTACTACTACTACTACTGTTACTGCAGGAACTACAGGTACAAACACAAGTATGAGTTGAATAATACTGATGATGAAGAGTCAGGTGTTAGGTCAGACATGGGCTCTCTGTAAAGGTGAAAGTGCAGTGTGATGCCTGATGAGGTCAGAGGTGATGTCAGGTGTTTGTACTTGAACTGCTGGTCGGCCTGCAGCAGGTGACACAGAGCGTTGTCGTACTGCTTCCTCTTCATCAGTGAACGGCCTTTCTCATGGAAACCCATGGCCAGGATCAGAGCCTATCACACACACACACGCACACACACACACACACACACACACACACACACACACAGTGTGAGAGGATGTGGTGATGACTTGTTGTCATGACTACAGACAGGTGTCCCTCTCTCTCCACCTTTCTCTCCTTGTGTGGGATCTTCAGTGGGTTTCCCTTTTGGTCAGCGATTTCCAGGAAGGGGGTGTTGTCGGGGTCTTCACTGCCGTCTGTCACAGAGCGTCACAGAGACAGGGACAGTTCAACAGCAGGGACAAGTCCTGCAATGTCTGCGTTCAGGACAGGGTTAGCTTAGCATAAAGACAGCTAGCCTGTGTTTTTAGCCTGTGTGAGAAGTCACTGGGTCACTGACAGGAAGTGGTTTGTTGTGGGTGGGCGTTGTGCTGTGTTCAGGTACCTCTCTCTGACAGGAGCTGGAAACCTTTCTGAGTCCTCTGCAGGCTCTCGCTCTGCTCCTTCTTCTGCTGCTCCTTCTCACTTATCTGTTGCTTCAGCTCAGCATCGCTCACCTTCAGCACCATCATCTTACTGTGGTTCTTCACACCCTGCTCATCCAGCCGCCGGTCTGACGGTAACGCACACACGCACACATACACACACAGTGTGAAAACAGCTGTAACAGGCTCATCTTCTGTCAATGTAGTCAGCAATCGATGGATCAGGTTTTATCTTCAGAATGTGCGACCTCACCTGGACACAGAGTTTTACCATTGACGATCAGTTTGATGAATCTGAGGCCAAGGTCATCACCAATCCTACAACAGGGAAGCACACATACACACACACACTCAGTAAAGCTGCACATCCTGTGTGTGTGCGTGCATGTGTGCGTGTGAGTGAGAGAGAGAGAGAGAGAGAGCACCTGTCCACCACCTCCTGAACAGACACGTCCAGCCTCGTCTCCATGTAGTTCTTCTTTGACTTTGGATCCTGTAAACAAACAGGCCTCAGCGTGATTCAAACTGAGATACACGTGCCGCTTCAGGTGTAAACAGGAAGCAGTTGGTTGCTTAGTAACAGAAAATCCTCTGGAAGAGGAGCAGTGATGGTGAAGAGTCAGAGCAGGGTTTGTTTTGTTTGGAACTGATGGTGACAGGAAGTGTTTATCACGTCGTCTACCTTCTTGCTGTCTCTGGGCAACAGCAGCTCGAGTGTTGCTACATTGGTCTCTCTGTACGTCTTGTTTCCTCTCCCCCTCCTCACTGTCTGGACTCTGATGGACTCCAGAGCGCCCCCCACCTCTGACACTGGCAGACACAGCAGGGGGGCATATCGCCTCGCGAGATCCTGCATCACAGCAGTTGATATACTCTCACATGGTTTTTGTTTTTCGTGAAATGTTTTGTTAAAATGTCTTTTTTACAGTTTGGATTGGGTCACTGACCTGCATGTGCTGTGTTCCCAGCTCGCTGTCAGTGTCAGTGTATGGATGATTCCATATCTGGATCTTCTCCTGCTTCAGCAGGTTCTTCAGCTTGGCCTGCATGTTCTGCTCCACCATTGTCTCTGAGAGGGGGCAGGATGACAGGGAGAGGAGGTGAAGGAGGTTGGACAGCGAGAAGAAGTGGAGTGGAGGAGTGGACCTGACGCACTGGTGAGATTTTATTTCTGTAGGACTAAAGACCTGGTAAGGACCAGCTGATGTCAACCTAACTCCACATCTACAGATGCCTGAACATCTCTTAAATAAACTGACCTCTGATGAAAGGTCACGACCTCCTGACCTACAGACAGAACCACTGTTTAAACCATCTTCTCTGGTGTCCTTAACCAGAGAGAGAGAGAGAGAGAGAGATGATGTAATGTGATGTGTGTAGCAGCAACGTTGTTCAATCCAGTTTTATTTATCCAATTTTCACATCCAACAATTACAACAAATACCACTACCTTCATACAGCCTTCCTGGAAATAAGAGATGACGAGAACTAAGCTCTTTGGTGATTCTGCTGATCCGTCAGTAAGTGAATCGCTGTGGTAGCTGCCCTCTCTATAAACATACATCTATGTAGCTGTGAAGTGTGTGAGGTCGTCACAACCCCAAAGGAAGGCGTTGCCCATTAAAGCAATATTAATTAAAGCCACATCACAGGAACATGTCATCTTCAAAGGAAACCAATCGACCTGACCAATATGGCTCCTACAGTGTGATCTGGCAATAGTGTACAGTTTTTATGGCAACTGCCTTTAAACTGTATCGTGTGTTATATTTTTAAAGCTTTATTTGTCATTGTCACAGTACAATGCTCTAACCACACACTACTACACACGACTACTGTCTCTTATTCATTCATTTATTCATCTCCCAAATTTGATTTGAAATATGTCTGAATGCTTTTCACAGCAAAACGTGTGAGAATAATTTCAATTAATCCCAGAACCTATATTTAATTAGATTGATTTTAATCCCCTTTAATTGAATTTAATTCCCCTTAATCATTATATTAATCATGGCGGTCGTGGTAGGTCAAATGTCATGTATCTTGTCACGGAACATGATATTTACATATTTACATATATGTCATATGGAGCGCGTCAGGCCACAGCAGTAGTGTACGTGTGTGGGAGAGAGAGACAGATGCATCATGGGAAGTGTAGTTTCAGTGGAAAGTGAAAGTGTCTCGCTACAAAGTACTTTACTCTATTATTTATTAATATTTCATAATGCTATAACACTATGTCAAAATTGTCATAAAACCTTGTGACATGTGAAAATTGCACAACAATACCTCCATATGTTCCGTATGTCTTCTGTTTCGTCCAGTTTTGCACTTTAAAATGTTATGTCTATACTGTCTGTTTTATGTCTATACTGTCTGTGTCCATACCATGTCTGCAGGGGAAAGTAAGAAACGCAATTTCAATTCTTTGTATGACCAGTGCATGTAAAGAAATTGACAATAAAGCCGACTTGACTTGACTTGATATGGAGCGCGTCAGGCCACAGCAGTAGTGTACGTGTGTGGGAGAGAGAGACAGATGCATCATGGGAAGTGTAGTTTCAGTGGAAAGTGAAAGTGTCTCGCCGTGGCCGTGACCCGAGGAGTTGGTCCGCCAACGCAGCATTAAGCACAAGCGTGTGACGTTTAATAACCCGCAGGAGCCGCGGACGTGGACCTGCGCGTGTTATCGGCGACATGATTAACAACAACAACAACAACAACAACAACAACAACAACACACTGACCGATAACACGCAGTTTGTGTGTCATTCGCGCGGTGATAACGAACGTTAGCGTTGTAACTCTGACAGTTGTGTTGGATCTTTGACCCGCACATGACCGTGAGTCTCATCACTGTTACACAACCACAAAGAACGAATGCGTTTAAACGCGTCTGGAAGCCGTCAACAAACCTGAGCTGCGGATCCGCGACGCAGTTCCTGTGTTTGTAGTTTCCGGAAGTAGAGTGATGGTGGAGAGGTCTCACTCTGAGCGCGATTTACGATCCACACCTCAAGCGAAACACTCACGTCCGGCAGCGTCATTTCATAGCAAGAGACGATCTTTGATTTTCTACGGTGGCTCACGAGGTTTACTTTGTATTTTCCGATTGTTTTTTTCGGCACTTGACAAATAAAAAAAGGCATTTGTTTTAAATTGACGCTATTTAATATAAATATTCACCATGCTGCTATTGAGAATATAGTCAAACCTTTCATTGTAATTGTTTCAATCTTTCATACCAGAACTCTGAAAGTCATGAATAATGTGTGTGTGTGTGTTTTTCTTTTTATTTCAACATTCACCGGTGCAGCAAACAAACAATGTGAGATGATTTGTGAGTCTGTCAGAAGGAGGAGTACATTCCCAGTCTCCTGGCAGCCTCAGAGACCCGCCGAGTCTTCCTGTTGGGGAACGGGTAGTGGTTCTGGTTCAGCTGGACCCCAGAAGATGAGCTCATTCCTTCTACGCTCAGCTGCCTGGTGAGCAGCCTCCGGGACCCCCACCATGCTGGTGTGCTGCTGGTCTGTAGGATGCTGTGACTGGTTTTTACACCTGGAGACTGGCTCTTCTTCAGGTTATGGTTTGGGTTGGTGGGGGAGCTGTTGAGGGAGCAGGTGATGGAGGTGCTGGGGGTGGTGCTTTCATCAGAGCTGGTCAGGGAGCCGGGGACCAAATCATCAGGAGGAGTTTCTCTAGATCCATCGATTGGATTGTGTTTGGCTGCATGGAGGGATCTGCTGATGGACACATGGACTGGATCCACTGTGGACCCACTGACAGAATCTCCTCTGGACCTGTCCTGACAGAAGCATTCAGCTTCTTTGTGGCTCTTAGACAAGCTGCAGGGTGACATCTGTCCAAAGCTGCTGAGTGGATCTAGTGTTGAATCCCCAGATAGTTTTCTTTCTCTGGACTCTGAAGATGATGTTGATGAACGTCTGCAAAATAAAGCCAACAGTCACATGGGTTTGCAGGTGGGACTTCCTCTGTCAGCAGGTTTAAATCAGGCTTCTCACAGAGTCAGAGTATAACACACAGCTGATTATACAGTACATCCAACAGATCTGTGTTGCTGCTGGATCCAGACCAAGTACAGATGTTCTACGGCAGATCACTGATACCACACACGATATATTAGTGAGACTGGGAAGAGACAATATCCCTGTATGTCCCTGCTGTGGCGAACAGAAGTGGAGAGTGGAAAACAGCTTCAGGCGTTCAGTGACATGTTCCCGGACATGAAAAGTAAACAGAAGAACTTAAAATATTTGTTAAACTGTTTCATGTGGAACCTGCTGATGTCCCTGATGACCTAACACTAACCTGGAGGAGCTGTGGTCACCGGTGTCCGGTGTCTGCTGGGAGAAAGCTGGCAGCTGGACGGTGACACCGGGGCAGGTCCTTCTGTGAAGGCCCAGGTGGATGTGCCAGGGGTCATGGGTCGTGGGAAGATTAGGAAGATTAGGGAAGATGATGTCATTTGGCGAGGAGGTCAAACCCTGCGTTACAGGGACGATGCTGACGGCCTCTGACAGCTCCTCTAGAACTGAAGAGACAGACCTGACGTTTAACCATTACTATGATCATATATTTGTAATCAATAGTCACTGATAAAGTCATCATGAATAAATGATCGGCTGTAAAATACGTTGGACCTCCAGAATAAAAGCACACAGATTGAACTGTTCAATACGTCTGAAATGTTCCATATCAAAAAACACAATAAATGCATCACAGGTCATTAACGTGACTTCAGTGAAATAGTCAGTGCTTTGTAGTCAGCGTTCGTTTAATAAGTAGGTTCAGTATTTGCTCAGTGTTTTAAAATGGCGAACCAGAAGTTCCCTGGTCGTAATCCTTCATTTCGAAACTAGAACTTTTACTTCGCAAACTCTTAACACGTCCTGCTTTTATTTCTCTCGAATCTGATTGGTTTCCTGTCTGACGGAGGCTCGTGCCCGTGTCCGCTCACCTGTCCCGAACAGCAGCACCTGAGTGTGTCTCCTCTGTGTCTCCCTGCAGCTCCTGTACTGCTGCCTGAGCAGAGACACATCCATCTTCCGTCCATCTGCGACTCTCTTCTTCCTCTCCTCCTCCTTCTCTTCCTCTTCCTCTCCTCCTGCATGCGGCTTCCTGGTCCCCGAGCAGGTGTAACAGCAGCCTACACGCGCTGCGTGAAAGCACGTGACGAACAGTATATTTACTTAAATATATCATGTCACGAGTGTCTACAGCTGCCAGCCTCTGAAAAAAAAACACCATCACGTATGAACCCGAAATCATCTTCATGTCTCAGACAATTAATAATCACTTCGATCAAACGGAACACAGGTTGATTCAGTGTGACGTCATCGTCATTCACAAAAAACTCCAGTGCCATAGCAGAGAAAGCAGAGGCTGCAGATCTCCATTCAGAACTCCATAGAGAATCTTAGTGTTTTTAAGGGGGTTTTCAGGATGGCAGTGATCCAGTGACAGTCGATCACTGGGTTTAGTAAACGCACCTGTCTATTTATCTGACTATATATCCACCTGTGTGTGTGTGTGTGTGTGTGTGTGTATATATATATATATCTGTCTGTTTATTACCCTCCAGCATTTCTGCCCTGGGAGTCACACAGCAGGAGCAGGAGCAGGAGCAGGAGCAGGAGCAGGACATCCTGTTGGCAGCAGCAACAGGAGGAGCACACCTACTGCAGGTCTTTTATTCCCCCTCAATAAAGACACTGTTCTCCTCCTGCTGCCTGTGTCCTGTGGTGCATTCAAAAGCCCCTCTGGAAATTCAGACAGGCTAAATCCTGCTCATAAAGTCCATCAAACTGCGTCCAGACAAACCCAGTGTTGAGTTCTGACAGATGCGAATGAAGGAATAAGTGTTGATGTGCAAACATGTTTCTGTTGTGTTACCTGGTCAGACAGGAAGTTGGATTGAATGAGACACACATACACAAGCTGCATGATTCTCTGACCCTGAATACTGTGCAAACAGTGGAGAACAATGTGTTATGTTGATCTCTCTGTTCCCACAATCACACCACTTTGACTGACTCAAGTAAACAGACTGCTTCATTACATAAGACTGAGCCACTTAAACTAAAGACTATACTGTGTGTGTGTGTGTGTGTGTGTGTGTGTGTGTGTGTGTGTGTGTGTGTGTGTGTGTGTTACCAGGTTGAATCAGAAATATAAAAGACAACAGCTTTGGCTGATTAGCTCTGGTTGTAGATGATAAATGATAAATAAAGCCAATGTGCTTCTAACCAAATTAAATTCAGATGACTGTTTTGTAGATTTTACTGTATAACTATATGAATAATGTTCATCATAATTATTAATGGGAAAAAAAACCAACTCATCCACCTGTTGTTCATGACCTGTTACATACAGTCATGAACAACAGGATTCCTGTCAGCTGCCGAGATGCTGGTCCCCCAGCAGACCACTCCATGAAAGATGGCTGATGCCACCACAGTGTCATAAAAGGTCCTCAGGAGCGCCCCCTGCACTCCAAAGGACCTTAGCCTCCGTAGCAGGTAGAGTCTGCTCTGGCCTTTCCTGTAAAGTGCGGCAGTGTTATGAGTCCAGTCCAGTTTATTGTTCAGGTGAACTCCCAGGTACTTATAAGATGTGACCACCTCAATGTCTTAGCTCTGGTTGTAGATGATAAATGATAAATAAAGCCAATGTGCTTCTAACCAAATTAAATTCAGATGAATGTTTTGTAGATTTTACTGTATAACTATATGAATAATGTTCATCATAATTATTAATGGGAAAAAAAACCCAACTCATCCACCTGTTGTTCATGACCTGTTACATACAGTCATGAACAACAGGATTCTGATATAAACACGATTAATTCCAGAATCTAGGGACATGTATACATTATTGTGTCCATGGAAACACAAGAGGCAAACCGAGCTTCTCTTAGACCGCCTAACTCTTTAAAAAGCGGACACCGGAAGTGTATTCACGGTTCCGGAAGTGAAGAAGAACATGTTGGCTCGTATCGCAGCGTTAAAAAGTCGTTTGTCGGCTCTTTGTCCGCTCGGCTTCACCTCACTGCTAAGGAGGGTGGACATGGGGACACGTCCCGCCGCCGGCCGCCGGATGTCTCAGTCAGGTATCGCTCTGCAGCCGGTGTTAGCTGACTAACGTTAGCTGCCATGTTGGAGAGCTACATGCTAAAAACACCCCGGAGCTGGAGAAACGTTAGTTTGACGTGTTGCTATGGCAGCAGATCTGGCGTGTTGTCATGGCGACAAACGTGGCGTTATTCACTTTATTTGAGAAAATACGTTTTTATTTCACTTTGTTCTTTAAAGTCCAATGTTCAAGTCATGTGATTGCTTCCGGTTCAGGTCACAGCCGTGTTAAAATAAAAGCCTCTAGCTGACCAATTGTTAAGTATGTTTATCTGTTTTGAATGTGATTTAGATTAGCGTGATGACACATGATAATGACTTTGACTCTTAACCATTGAAAAAATAAAAGTAAACTGACATTTTTATTTGTCTCTGAGCAACCACACCAGAGACTGAATTATAAACAACCATTGTTTAGTAATGATCACGATCACCATAAGCGAATACAATGAAATAAAACTGTTGATGGTCTAATCTCTCCCCATGTGTTGACTGTGTCAACGTGTATGTTCACTGTCAGGACTGTACTGTAGAAAACGTCAGCGCTGACTTTTGTCATGTCACCATCTGCATCAAATCCAAACAGGAGAACACTTGCGACCACTGGAGGGCATCAGAGTTTTGGACTTGACAAGGTAGTGGTCAGTAGTTTAACTCTCTCGGACCTCAGACCAGTGGTCAAGTCATGAGACGTTCATGTCTTTACTCTGTTTGCAGAGTTCTGGCTGGTCCCTTCGCCACCATGATCCTGGGTGATCTAGGAGCTGAAGTGATCAAAGTAGAGAGACCAGGTAAACTGTCCAACAACAAAATAACAATTGTGTGTGTGTGTGTGTGTGTGTGTGTGTGTGTGTGTGTGTATATGTGTGAGTGTGAATGTGTGTGTGTGTGTGAGTCAGACAGTCTTTTGCTTGTTGTGTTGCGCAGGTGCAGGTGACGACACCAGAAACTGGGGTCCTCCATTTGTTGGCTCAGAGAGCGTCTATTTCCTCAGCGTCAATAGAAACAAGAAAGTACGTCTGTAACACATTCAACTTTTTATGCTCATTTCAGAATAAAATATTTTTCTTTTGAAAGTATAACGAAGGCTCTGCGAAACATACATACTGCATGACTAAACTATTAACCTAATGATCTAAGACTGTATATAAAGACGATTCGTGAGTGTGTGTTGGTTTGTAGTGTAAATGCTAAAATAAGCTAAATGTTTCTGTAGTTGGAAACTGACACTTCCTGAGCAGCTGCATGTGATGTTGTTGACTGTTGGATTGAGGTTCTATGTGTGTGTGTGTGTGTGTGTGTGTGTGTGTGTGTGTGTGTGTGTGTGTGTGTGTGTTTCAGAGTGTCGCTGTGGACCTGAAGCATCCGAGAGGAGCCAGGGTCATCCAGGAGGTAAATTATATAGTGATAACATTTCCTGATGATGTAGTCATGATGTCATTTATGTAATAACACACAGCAGGATAATCTGAATAAGATGGTGTTAATGTATCATTACACTCCATGATATCACACAGCGATGTGTGTGTGTGTGTGTGTGTGTGTGTGTGCGTGTGTGCGTGTGTGTGTGTGTGTGTGTGTGTGTGTGTGTGTGTGTGTGTGTGTGTGTGTGTGTGTGTGTGTTTTTCAGAGTGTCGCTGTGGACCTGAAGCATCCGAGAGGAGCCAGGGTCATCCAGGAGGTAAATTATATAGTGATAAGATGGTGTTAATGTATCATTACACTCCATGATATCATTTTTAACAGCGATGTGTGTGTGTGTGTGTGTGTGTGTGTGTGTGCGTGTGTGTGTGTGTGTGTGTGTGTGTCAGCTGTCTGCAGTGTGTGATGTGTTGGTAGAAAACTTCCTCCCTGGGAAACTTCCTCAGATGGGTTTAGGATATGAACAGCTAATTAGAGTGAACCCTCGCCTCATCTACTGCTCCATATCAGGTGCCAGCATCATCACTTCATCACTTTGACTTTACCGCTTCATCTTCTTTACTTCACCTCCTTCACGTCTTCTCTCTCTCTGTCTCTCTCTCTCTCTCTCTGTCTCTCTCTGTCTCTCTCTCTGTCTCTCTCTCGTTGTTGAGTCTTGATTGTGTCCTGATGCTGTTTTGATCTGTTTTCATAGTTTCTCTGCTCTGGTGACTAAAGAGAGGCTTGAGATGTGTGCGAGATTTGTGTGAGGTGTGTGTGTGTGTGTGTGTGAGCAGGTCATACTGGACTCTGACTTGAGGTGGGACTCCCTCTGCAGTCAGTGCTGCAGGTCTCACTTTGAGCCACTAGATGTCACAGGAGTATAGAGAGAGACAGACTGAGCTGCTGTCCCTCTCCTCTGTTTCCTCTGTCTCGACCCTGTCTCCTCACCTTGTCCTTTTTGAGGACTCACTGTCTCCCTTCATTTCAGCCTCTTCACTGCGACATACGTTGACGTTGATCCAACAACGCTAAACAAAACTAAACAACACTAAACATAACATACGGTCACGTGCACGTCTTAGCTGCTAACGCAAAACAAACATGACTACAACTCACTGTGTGTATGTGTGTGTGTGTGTGTGTGTGTGTGTGTGTGTGTGTGTGTGTAGGTTATGGACAGACAGGTCCTCAGTCTCAGAGTCCAGGTTACGACTCCATCGCCTCTGCTGTGTCAGGGATGATGCACATCACTGGACCAGAGGTCAGATTGTGTACTAATTTGAAACCCTGCTTATTATTGTTGTCCATAAGGACAAAGCACATACACTATGGGAGACGTGTTGAAACACCATGAAAACCACCAGAGCTGTGTGATGTCTGGGACTGTGTCTCTGTGTTTACAAGTCCGCAGTCCAAAGTGCTGCATCACATGTACACAGATATATTACAGTGATGACACGATCCGTCTCTTTTCACTGTCGACAGTCAAAGTATGTCATCATCATCATCGTCATCATCATCATCACTGACGCCTCACTCTCACCTCCCATCATGCTGTTTTTGTGTCGGCAGGGTGGAGAACCCGTGCGTCCAGGTGTGGCCATGACAGACCTGGCGACGGGGCTGTATGCACACGGAGCTGTCATGGCCGCCCTGCTTCAGCGACACAGGACAGGAAGAGGAGTTCACATCGACTGCAACCTGCTGTCGTCGCAGGTAACAGTCCGGCCTGCGTGGCTGTGTGATGCTACACTAAGCTGAGATAAGCTAGGCTAAAATGATTCAATTATTTAATATACATTTTCTCACTTTGTTTGTTAAGTCATATTTTAAAAAATTGAGAACAGTGACTTGTTTTCAGGCGATCAGATCACACTTCAGTCCTATGTAGTAACATTATTATTTATTTATTTTATTAATTATTTCTATATTGTATAATAACTGAGTGACAAAGAGTAGGTGAATTACTGCTCAGTCACTTCTGCGTTGTGACACTAGGAGGTGCAGCTTCACCAATAAAGGTCCAGTGATGGTTGTAGTAATGCCCAGGAGCTTGCAGCTTGTACATGAAAGCACAGTGCAGACAGAAGTGCAGAATCTCAGGTTAAAGTTCATCTCGACTTGTAACCTGTAACTGCTCAGAGGTTAGTTCATGTTTATTTAATGATGAAGTTTTGTTTGCTCGCTCACAAGTTGAGCCGATGATGAAGTGAGCTGGTTAGCAGGCTGTGTGGACTGTCAGTCAGCAGAGCTCAGGGAATCAGGAGGGAAACAGAGGTCCATCATGAACAGGAGGTCATGTGTTTGACTGTGACATATTTAGTTCCACAAAAGGCTGTTTGTTCCAGCAGCCACTGAACAAATCATCATAACACATCTTAACAAACCTGAGAAGAGCGAGTCGCTCCAGAGACAGCAGGATGAGCTGAGGCTGTGATGGACAGTGTCTTTCTGTATCTCGCACTCCCTTAACACACACGATGCAACTGCAAGTATATGTGGTGCTTCAGTGTTGTGTATAGGTTCAGCTGACGCTGCCTGTCAGATTAGTGGGGCGGCGCTGATGAAGAGATAAGCACAAGTGTCTGAATCTGAACCTGTAAGGAATCCTGGAAACCTGCAGGCATGTAAACAAGCTGTTAATAATCCTGACTCGTCAGAACACTTTAAACAACATAATCAATATTTCTCAGAGTGCTAAACAAATCAAACCATAGGTCATCCTAAACCGCCAGGGACCCGCAGACAGATTTGACCAAACGTCGTTCTGGACTCTGAAGTATTCGAGACGCCCATGGTGTGTTTGATGTTTCACGTCAGGAAACGCTGCCTGTGTGACAGTGTTGCTTTTAAAAGCTTGTTTTATGTGTCACGTGTCGTCGTTTTTCACGTCTTCCCTGTGTCGTCACAGACGTTCCACTGACGCAGTTTAGAAGAAAGGCCAGAAAAAACTGTTTGCAGCTGACAGGATGAAACAGCGGATCTGTAAAAGACCTGGAGAAATGGTTGTAGTTCAGTTCATAAACAGATGCATCATCTCCATGTGGAGCTGCGTGTGTAGTGACTGACAGGTTACGTATATGTACGTACACCTGTATACTCAGTTCGTACCTGAGCACTGTCTCAGCTGCTGCCTCATGTGACGCCAGTGAGCCGTCATCTCGACTTTGGCTGTGATTGACAGCAGTCAGTGTGTGTCTGCTCCGTCATGTCAGCTTCCTTTTAAAGCCTTTGATCTTATTTTCCTCCTACTCCATATACCCCATTTTTTCATGTTTCTCCCCAGTGTCATCACAACACACAATGTTAACAACCACAGTAAAGCAGTTTCCACAAACGACAACAAAACAACAGCTCAAAGACGTTTTCGCTTATTTTCAGTGGAAAAATCCCATGTTTGATCAAAGTTTGACGACAGGTTCTTTTCTGCCTGATTGTGATGAAACCAGGTTGAGACATTAATCATCATCTAAAAACTTTTCATTTGGTGGGAATGTCAAATCCCAGATGGAACTTGTCCGTGTCTGAAACGAGGGATTTGTGAGAGTCATGAAAAATCCATTCGCAGCATTTCTGATGCTTGTAAATGGAGTGGAGATGAACCTCTGGTCACTCTCAGATCCACTGGAGAGCGACCGGCTGTGCTCGCTGGTTCTTTCAGGAACGAGCTGAGTCAGCGTCGACCAGCAGCAGCAGCAGCAGCAGCAGCAGCAGCAGCAGCAGGAGAGAGGCTGATGATGGCTCTGCTTCTGTCTCACAGGTCGCCTGTCTCAGCCATGTGGCTGCCAACTACCTGAATGCAGGGAAGGAGGCGAGACGCTGGGGGACGGCCCACGAGAGCATTGTGCCGTACCAGGTAAGGGTGTCAACACCGCACTGTCCCTCTAGGTGTCCCTGTGTGTCCCCATGTGTCCCCGTCCACACCCCACTGAGTATCCCTGTGTGTCCTTTAAAACACACAAACACATCACAGGAAGTGATGGTGTCAAATGAAGCTATTGTTCTGTGTTGTGGATCTTTGTTATGTTGTTGTTATTTGTTATGTTGTTGTTGTTGTTGTTGTTGTTTCCTATAAGCAGTTTTTATGTCCTGTTGTTTCATATGAAGGTTTCATGTGAAGCCCTTCATGGGTGTTGAAACATGCGTGTTGACTGATGCTACTCAAATTAGTAAGTAAACCTTAATCACAACAACAACAACGACGTCTAAACCATAAAGACAAATAATCATCTGAAGATGATCATGAAAATGTTTATGTCTCACTTTGTCTTTCATTGTCCCTGACGTGCTAACATTAGCCTGTGGCTGCTTTGACATGTGTAACTCAGATCATCAGTGACCTGACTCTCTCTCTCTCTTGCGCTCTCGCTCGCCCAGATTTGGTCTCAGGTTCTGAAACATGTCAGTGTCTGGGAAACAAGGAGAACATGGCCAGAGCTGTTTGAGAGTGAAGAACATGTGAGGGTTGATGTCATGGTTGAGGAGAAGAAGAGAATAGGAGGCGCTGAGAGTCACATTCAGATATACCATTATAAAACAATTAGAGACAATTAGTGTGAAGGTTTTAACGTTGGTTATCTCCATTATCTCCCCGTATATCGCCAACAACAACTGCTCACAGTGTCGCAGCTTTTCATGTGTCGCATTTAAATTTCAGTAGAAAAAAATATTGTGTGAGTTTATTTTACTGTGTTGTGTGTCAACTATGGGATCTGACTCCTAATTGGTAGATAATCCATATGGAAAGACTCCTACAGACGTCTCTGACTGGGTCCCATCGCTCCTCTTCCTCACAATAAAACATGAGCTCACTGTAGTTAAATGAAGTGTGTAATTTAGAGCCTGATTCAGACCTGAGTCTTCGCCTGCTTTACATTACTGACTCTCCGCCTGAGGCAGCTAATGTGACTGTGCAGCTTCATGAATCACATTTAAGACTCACACACAGATAAACTGTCAGCTCTTCCTGATGTGTCGCACTATCTGCTGGGCCTGAAAGTGGCGGTGGCGGCAGCGGCAGCTCGATTCTTGTGGTCATCGTCTCCCACCAGCTGGAACTTTATTGTCTGAAGCTCAGATCTAATCCTCGTGTGAAATGCTTTACTCACAGTGCTGCGCTCCCCTTGGGTGCCACAGTTGAAAACAGATGGGTTTGCTGAAGATCATGATAGCTGAAACAACAGAATTATTGATGTTTTGTGGCTGTGGCTTTTAGAGGAAGACATTAGAGCTGAAGAAATCATTTGTCTCCGCTCATGCTTTTCAAGTTCACATTTGATTTCTGAGACGGGTCAATTCACATCTGTTTAAGCGGAGACATCCACCATGTCAAAGAGGAGAACAACAATAGAAGCCAGAACCAGAAGAAGCTGAACTCAAAGGAACCAATAATGTGAAGACCTCATTTTAAAATTAGAATTTGTGTCTGTAAAAAAAAAAAAAACATGCAACTAACGTTTGTCTTCCATGTTAAACAAAAGTCATTCTAGAGTCATGGCATGTTGTTTTCACACAGCCACTAATCCCCACCTCTGTTAGCCAAATATCAACATGAAGGTTCATGTGATGCTTGTGTCACCTGATCAGTATTGAACCAGTGTGTCCTCTCTCTGTGTTTGGTCTCCTCCAGAAAACCAACTGTCACTTAACCAGAACCTCTTAAAAAAACGGTTTGGCGAGGTCACACATGGCAACAAATGAAAGATGGAGGCGGAGCTTTGTTTCTGTGACACTGCTGTTGTAGGTCAGTGTGGTTAGGATTTGATCTGCATCCAACAGGGGGCAGAAATCACTGCGTTGAGGACTGACCACATTGCCTGCCCTTTTTCAGGACTGTTGAAGGTTTTGTGGGTGGATGTCCCATTGTTGTCCCCTGTGGAGCACATTACACACAACTCCCTGAGGCTGGGGATGAAAGAGGTGGTGTAACTAAAGGGTTAGTGGTCTGAACACACAATCACACACACACACACACACACACACAAAGCAGTGGGATGTGGTAACCGCTGTGTGTGTGTGTGTGTGTGTGAGACACAAGTTCCCGTCCTCCTTCTCTTGTGGTGTCAAGTTTTTATTACAAGCAATTGTGAAAGAGAAAAGGGGAACAGGATAAGAAAGTGAAGAGAGAGGAAAAAGGAAGATGGCCTGAGGGATGGAGGAGGAGGAGGAGACGTTTTGCTTGCTGGCTTCATATGAAGAGGAGTCGTTCAGGTTATTAAACTTATTTTAAAGCTCCTGATGGACTGATCCTCTCACACAGAACCTTTGGTTTAATGAGTCATCTTCATATGTACCTGCTGTGAAGAGTCAGTGTCTCTGCAGCATCTGAACGTCCTGACACAGCTTCACGAAGCACAGGCTGACACGTTGGTGAAGATGGTTGGTTCAGTTTTTATTGAACTGCAGAAGAAAGCGAGAACAAGCTGAAATGATGGGAAAATGTTGGATGTGTGAGATTCCTGTTCGTTACTGTGACGAGGGTTGAAGCCTCCTGATTGCTCTGCACGCACCTGATGATGATGATGATGATGATTACAATACAATCATCACTGTCCTTGTGACTGTCAGAGGTCTACAGGCAGATGATGGATTAGGGGATAGATAATAATGAGACATTGTTTTTTTGTCGCTTTCCCCTGTTGATTGGATGGAATGATCTCTCTGTGTGTCTTTGTGTGCATCTATAAGGTGTTTGATGTCCTCTCTCTGTGTCTTCTGTCTTTCAGGGCTTCAAAACCAAAGACGGACACATTGTTGTCGCTGCAGGAAACGACAGGCAGTTTGTCAAAGTCTGCCAGGTGAGTCTCTTCACCTGCACATTTGATTGTTATATTCAGTAGTAAGAGGTTGAGACATCATGGCTGACAGCTGATTGGGTTTATTATTATCATTATCATGATTATTATTATCATTATCATGATTATTATTATCATTATTACCACAACCACTACAGATCCCATATACAGTCACTATATTTTACCACAGGTCTGTTTTTGTTTTTTTGTGTATTCCAGGCATTGGACCTGATGGAGCTCACAGAGGAGCCCAAATATAAGAGCAACAAGTTGAGAGTGGAAAACCGCAAAGAGCTGCTGCACATGTTGTCACAGAGGTACACACACACACAGCACACATACACACATTTCTACACAGACACACATGCATTATTTATTACTATATCATTATTTTTCGCATTTGTAAAAACCCCAACCCATCTGTAATCATTTAGGTTTCTGCAGGAGAAGACGGCTGACTGGCTGAGGAGGTTTGAGAGCTCAGGTATTCCTGTTGGACCAATCAACAGCATCCGTGAAGTAGTCTCTGACCCACAGGTACAAGCAGCACGCACACACACACACTCACACATGTTGGGCCTCGTTACTTTGTGTGTGTGTGTGTGTGTGTGTGATATTTGTTTTTTCTCCACCCTGATTAGTGGGCGGGCTGACCCTCCTCTACAGTCTGCTCCACCACATATCTCCTGTTGTGGATGCTGGCTTTACATTTCAGTGTTTCTATACCTGAACCTTCTGTCCTTTCATTTGACTGTATGTAAAAAAAAAAAAAAAAAGTTTGTTGCTGTCATTAGATGGAGACTGATTTAGCCTCTGCTCGCCATCAGCTCTACTGTTTGTCCACTTCCTGTCTCTAACAAACTGCAGGTTCTTGACTTGGATCATGTAATTACACAATTAACTGTAATTACTGTATTGTCAACACACCCAGACAGAACACAGACAGTTGAAGACAATCAGGCCTAGAGGATATTTCCACACTGTGATTACTGACACACTCACCCTGTGGGTGCAGGACACATTGTTTGATTGAGAGACAGATGAACTGCGTCTGAATCCTCAGAGTCAGGAAATCAAATCAGATCACCTGTTAGCTCATTGATGCTGTAAAAGGCAAGTGAAAAGATTCTCTTATCACTCAATCCAAAAATGCACTTAAGAAAGTCTGTCATTAATGATAATTATTGAAGAGGTCAAAGGTCATAGGCTGTTATTGAAGTCTTCTATCTGGTGCTATACTGATGCAAACAGGCTAACTGACTACCTCCTGAGCTAACCTTTAGCTGCCAGCTGTTATTATAGAACATCAGTGTTAATGATGAATGAGGAAACAGAGTGATGCTCTCGTCCCAACTGGCCCCTTTAAATCCAGTGTCCAGTTTAAGTTATGTTAAGAGATGGACAGTTTCTCACAAACAGTCAAGATTCATGTGGATGTGTGTTTGTGTGTTTTGAGGACAACAGCTCCCATCACCACCTGGCTCAGTCATATAAACGCTATGACTCAGTGTCTGTGTGTGTGTGTGTGCGTGTGTGCGTGTGTGCGTGTGTGTGTCAGACTAGCCCATCTGCCACTGTAAGCCTAATGTACCACAGTGACTTGTTTTCAACTAACTTTGGAGACACACACACACACACACACACACACACACATACACACACCTGTTAGTGTTGACCGATGATACAGATGTTTCCAAATATCTGGCAGAAGCAGAGTTTTATACCTCATTACTGTTGCCATGTTTATTCCAGCCGTCCACATGATTCCAGACACTAACTGAGACGTTAGGAAACACTGCCTCTTCTGAATACACAGGGTTTGTTTTATTTTGAAAAGTGCAAAGTTCTGTTTTATTTTAAAAGCTCTGGGATTGTGTTTTATTTTGAAATGTTTGGTGTTGTGTTTTAGTGTGAACAAGCAGAAACTGAGTCTTTTGTGAACGATGACGCAGACGTCCACGTTCTCTTTCTGATTGGTTCTTATCAGTCAAGACACGGTGAATACAAAGTGTTGTTAAGACTTTCTGTCAGTGACACTTCCTGTCAGTGACAGCTCCAGGTCATTTGTGGTGGGCGGAGTCATTGTGAATGGAAACTGACTAAATGTTTGAGCTGCAACAGGAAACCTTTACTGATGTGGCTGAGGGTTAGTTCATGCTTCCCTCACCTGTCCTTTATGTCATTGACGTTTGTGTGAATACATTGGGAATAAACATGTCTGCTGTATGTGACATGTGACTGGTTGTCGTCACACAGGCTGGATATCCAACATGTGCATCTGACCCATGACCCTTTATGCCTCATGACCGTCAGTCGATGAATTGCATGTTCTTCCTGGAAAGTGCTCAGAGCTGCATACCTTGCTGACGGGCACCTCGCCTAACACGAGGCAGCTGACAGCAGTTCTCTGCTGCGTTCTCTTTGCTCCCATAATTACTTGCATCTCTTTGGCAGTAAATGTTTCCCACACGATGGCTGCAATTAACAGAAACAATCTTCTGGGAGTGTATATTCAGTACTTCAGCTTTAGCTCTTTAGATTGAGTTTCTTCCACATCATTGTGTTTATACCACATCTGTGGCATTGTGCGGTCACTGGCATCCGTTCACAGGCTATAAGCACATCGGACCTCATCAGGTCTAGTGTTTCACAGACACCAGATCACGCTGTGTTTATTTCTACATGATTTTATTTTGATGGTTTAAAACCTTTTTGCAGGCAGCATCCCTCTGAAACCTGGATGGATGATTACACATGCCATCTTTCCATGAAGAGATGGTTTTCCTTCTTTTCCCCAGTGTTTCCTAACAAGTGTTATTGTTATCATCTGAGCCACTCAGCTCTGTTGTTTCAATCTTCTAATAATACTAGATATTAAACAGCTCTGGGAGGAACATGGGTTCCACATAGAGCTGTTGATCACCTGGAATGCGAGAACTAATCAGTTGGATGATGTTCCACCTATAGATCCTGCGCAGACGGGACCTGACATAAGAATCTGACCAGTTTGGGTTCAGATTCTTGTTTTACTGTATGTGCTCACGTGAATCTGGGTCCTGGGTCTGTTCAACGTTAAGCATGATACTGCAGTGGATCTGTGATCTGACAGCTGATTAGCCACGCCGCTTCAGTCAGCACGGCAGGACGAAGAGAAAGCCGAGATGTATATTATCGACTTTGTTGACGTGGAGGATGGATTATATCCGTCTAGGCCCAGCACAGGGGAGCAGCTTGCTAACGGAACAGAGACTCCAGGTTCCAGCTTGTAAATGGACATTAGGTTGTTAATAGGATTCAGCTGTGAAGTGGCCGCTGATCGGGACTGTGTCTCTGAGTCACACAGACGCTCCTTGGTCTGGGTCTCAGTCCCAGTTTCAGAGTGAGGTTCAGGTCTGTTTCAGTTCTTCAGCCTATCTGCCCTGAATCCATGTGCCCGAAACAAAGCTGTTTCTTTCACTGCTTTGTAGTTACTGGACTAAAACACATAAACATGCTGCGTGTGCGTGTGTGTGTGCGTGTGTGTGAGAGAGAGAGAGAGAGAGAGAGGGGATGATGATGATGTCGGTTTCCTCCACACAGCAGCTCTGCAGAGAAGCTGTTGCTAATCAGGACGGTAGGAAGTCACCACTCCAACACTGAAATCTGGAAGTCATTTGGAAAAATGCCAAACACTCCCTCTCTCTTTACTGTTGGCTCAGGCTCTCTCTCTCTCTCTCTCTCTCTCTCTCTCTCTCTCTTTGTCCAAATTGTTCCTTTTCGCTCTGTACTGACGTATACGTCTGTTGACTGTCTGTGAAACTGATCCTCTGCATTAAATGTAAACCGCCAATTTAGACAACGATAGAGCAGGTCCATCACAGGCAACAGTCATGAAAAATCATGGATTCAATGTATGGACTTGGAAATTAAGCATGGATGTGGCTCAGAAATATACTGATGGATGAGGTTGTTTAAGAAAACATGCTCTGTATTATCTGTCCTATTGTCTCCTTTATGGGGACACAGAGAAGCTGTCTGATTGGCTACTTGTTGAGAGGGTGGTGCTGAAGGTTTACTGAGGAACGTTTGTGTGACGGAAACAAATGAAGAAATAGAGTTTGTTGTTGTTTTGTGGATGTCGACTGTGCTGATGATCAGCTGACCATTCCACTCTAACTTGTCTTTTTCACACTACATTTCCACATCTTGAAGTTCTCACCCTCATTTTTACCTTTTTACTCTTTCCGGTCCATCTGTCCCCATGTTGCTCACTTTCTGTCTCTGTCCCAGAAGTTCAGTAATAACGTACCTTGTTTTTACGGCTACAAACCCTGCGTCCATGTATCTGTCATGTCGTCTGAGCAGCAGCCAGGTTCTGCAGAAAATATCCAGCTGAATATGGCTTTAATATCCTGACTACTGGAGGTGCGCTTGATTTATCCCAGCTGAAACCCAAACAGCCTCTGAAGTGAATACCTACCATGTAAGATCAAATAAATCAGCCACTTCCGAGGCTCAAACCACCCACCTCTGGCAGAATGCTGCCTGGCTCAGCACTTAGCTGGAGAGGGAATCAAAGTATAAAAAGCCTTGTCTTGTGCTCTGTGCTCTGACGGACACTGTAAAGTTTTTAGGTGAACTCCTCCCTCTGGTACTATCACTGTTGCGTTGTTGAAGTAGCTCTTAGCCAAGCACAGTTGAAAGCACAACCCCTGCAGTGCGTGTCACATGTGTTCACATCACTTCCTTTGGTTCTTATCCTCAACCCAACTCAGAGTGTTGCGTCTTTTTCCATTGAAATGACAGAACCAAGTGTTTTTTCTCTCTTCTTGGGAATTTAGCCCGTGACTCTGCTGGTGGTAGTGCCTTGCTTTATGGTTTGGTGGGTCCAGGGACTGGGACTTCCCGTGAACGGTGTCGTGTGGTGCAGTGAAATGTGATTTGGCAGTAATGATGAACCTGGAAGCTCCTTGCCAGGCCCTAGTAGACAACATCACAAACATGTGATGGATGTTGAGCCGGTGTAAAGATGTGTCTTTTGACACGCTGTGACGACTGTGACCTTTGTTCCCAAATAAGCTGACAGTGACATGTCGCTGGAGGGAAATGTATCTCCAGTCTCTGTGAGTGGCTTTTGGGTGGAGAAGAATCTCTGCCCAAGCCAGGATTAGACTCTATTAACGTGAGCTCTTATTAACAACTAGATGAAGGTGAAATTCAGTGTTATGAATATTTCATACAAGAGGATATAAACCACATTTGTCTTCGTTGGTCAGCTGTGACGGTGTGTGCGTGTTACCAGGTTGGGTGATGGCAGGTCACATTTGGCAGGAGTCCCTCCCAGTTCGTCTCGGACTGTTTTGATGAGAGCTCTTGAATCCCTGTAATTCCAGTGGTTGTGTTTCCCCCGGTGATGACGGCCTCTCTGCGTGTGCTGAAAGAGTGATGGCCTCTGTACGTTTGTCTTCCTCTGTGTCCATAAAGACTCTTGAAACTCAATTAGAGCAGGAGCTGTTCCACTCTGCTGCTGTCTCCTGCGGCTAACAGCTCTTATCATCTGCTGGACACGGCGGCAGATTCATCCCTCTCTCTCTAACCTTCTGTCCCATTCTACTCCACGAGGTCTCTTTGTCTGATATTTAAAAAAACACACAGAGACAATGTGTTATTTCAGCAGATTAAACTAAACCAGTGTGTTTGTCAGTTTTAATATTCAGTTGTTTTTTTGCTCAGTGAGCCAGGGAGGAAGTTATTATTATTATTATTATTATTATTATTATTATTATTATTATTATTATTATTATTATTATTATTATTATTATTATTATTTGTCATCAGCCACTCGTCCTCTCCTCCTGTCCTCCACTGTGATGTGCTCTGGGGTCAGAGCTGTACGACCTGTTCCCTCCTCACTGTAATTGGTGTCCACTGATTGAATGGCTGAGCAGTTCATCTCTGAGGACACTCCAGTACCTCAGTTATGTTTGTGGAGAACATGAGCTCAGATCTGTTCAGCAGGACTGAACCATGTGTTTTTTACACCTTCACTGGAAATCTTTGCTTTGCTGATTGTTTTTGATTGCAGGCTGAACAGCTGAATTTCACATGTGTACAGACACATTAGCAGAAGAAGAAATGATTGTGGTCAGAGAGCAGAGGTCTGGATAATGGAGGCATACATCCACATACATCCAGACATAGTCAGTTCACAGTGAACTTGGTTATATGGTTATATGTGCGACCATGAACGAGGGTTATGAGACTATTCATTGACCTAAACCAGTGAGATTGTAAGATGTAAGGCTCCAGGGGTAAGCGGGGGTCAGACACTCTGAATGTGAGTGTGGAAAAGGAATAAGTGAGGTTTTTTCTTTGTTGACAGTAATCCGAGTGGGAGGAGGATGTGACGGGGAAATAATCAGCTGTAAAAGCTCAGCTGTTGCAGGAAAGCAGCTCTGGGACGTCTGGGAAAGTATGAGAGGTGGGTTTGATAAAATCCAGGTATCCTGAGAACCTCAGAGTTAATATGAAAACCAAACTGTAACTAACAGCGTATAGACTGAAGAAAACAGGACATGTAATGGGACGGGTAAAGACAAAGCACACAAATAGCATGATGCTGAATGAAAATGTAACCGCTCTGGGCACCTGTAGCTAAAGTGAGGGCAGATGTTTTCAAAGCCTTTATTTACATGAGCTGTCCTGGCGTCTGCTGTAGAAGCTCACACTTACTGAGTGGTTGGAGTCGAACCAGAGTCAAATAAATAACAAAGAATGCCCCAACACTTCATTTACTTTTATCTGTGACAGCGTGCAGTGTCCTGCTCTCACAGCAGGACAGTTATGACTGTGTGAGACGGAGAGCAGGACACTGAGCTTCTCCTCCTCCTCTTCCTCCTCCACCGGGGTCTCCTCCTCTTCCCACCACTCCTTCATCTGTCCGTTTCTGAGGCAGAACTTGAAACTGTGATGTCTCCAAATGATCTTCTTTGTAAACGTATTAAATCCATTTTCTGATGACCCTCGACCTCTCGACTCTTCTCTCCTGCTGCTCTTCTTTGTCTTCAGAGAGGCCTCTCGGTCAGCAGAGCATCAGCTGTTCATGTCATCTGTCCAGATCCTTTTTTTTAGTTTCATACACCTGATGTTCCTCGTCCTGCAGAGCAGTAATCCTAAACGTGTGTGTGTGTGTGTGTGTGTGTGTCAGGCAGATGTTTGTCCATGCGTCCAAATGTCTCCCAGGTGTCTCAAACACACTGAGGTCATTCAAGGACAGCGGCAGGATGATTCACACAGATTCTCTTTGGTTCTCTGTTTTTATCTTTTCTGTTTGAAGAAAATTAAGCTCTTTGTTTTGTTTATGCGTGCGTGTGTGTGTGTGCGAGCGTGTGTGTTTGTGTGTGTTTGTGTGTATTGACACAGCGCTAAAACACTAGTGTAACACTGGGACTGAGCGTAATCAGAAGAAGCAAAAGACACACACACACACACACACACACACACACACATGTTGTTTGTTTCCTTCATATCAAAATAATAGTCACATGACACTTGAGGTGTAAACAGGAAGCAGCTGGTTGCTTAGTAACAGAAAATCCTCTGAAGGAGGAACAGTGATGGTGAAAAGTCGTAGCAGGGATTAGATTAGTACGAGCAATGACGAGGTTGAACTGTTACTGACAGGAAGTGTCAACAACACTTTGTATTCACCGCCGGTTGAGTCCTGACTAAGAAGAACAGGAAGAGAACGTGGACGTCTGCGTCATCCTTTACAGCTTCTGTTTGTTCCCACTAAAACACAAATAATTTTCAGAATAAAACAAGACCTGCAATTGCAGGAGTCCTGGAACATTAATTCTGTAACTTATGACTCGTATATCCAACAACAATAAATATTAAATCAGTCTGAGTTTAAGTTGCAGACTGTTAGCAGTTAGCATAACATAAAGACATGCAGATTTAATCACTGTTCTATATCTGGTTTGAAGAAATTAAAATATCTCCTTTCACTTGTTTTTTTCTTTCGCTTGTTCCCAATGCTAAACTTCTGTAGTTATGTCTGTAATTCGTAATGCTGAAGTTGGATGCAGTGACACAGGATTTCCTTTGGAGGGCGTCTGTGCACCATTGCGATTGAGAGAGGAGCAGCATGAATTTGATTGATTCATTACTAGAGAAGCTGAGACAACAGATACATCTATAAAAACTTTGAACTAAAGGTTATATGGAATACTGACCTCTGACAGCGGGATTCGAACCCTCAACCTCGTCCACGTTCGCTACCTGGCTCTGCTGAGCCTGAGATGATTTGTGTGTTGGAGCTGGAATGTAGTTTGGTTTTTGAGCCCGAATCAAATCAAAGTGTCTGCATACTTTCCCATGGGGACAGAGGAGGAATAGGGGCATCCAATTAAAGAGCGACACTCTGAATGAGAGATCAGCAGACTGATGATAATGAAGAATGGACAGAGGACGGAGAGAGGACAGGCGCTGTCCCACGTGTTATTTTAGGACATTTTTAGAGGCTATGGACAAAAGCAGCAGTTAATGAGCTGAGACACAGAATGAGATGACGGAGTGAAAACAACATCCGTTCATTTACACACACACATACACACACACACACACACACACACACACACACACACACACACACACAGTCTTTGTGTGTGTTTGTGTGTGTGCGTGTGTAGAGAGGGGTGTCGGGATCCTGTGTGTAATGAACCTTGACGCCCCTTCACTTTCATTCATAAAAATCCACTCAGCTTCAGCTCCTCCTCCCACTCTTCTCTCCTCGTTTCTTCATTTCTTCTTCTCCTTAGTTCTTCTCTTGGAGATGTAGATGGAACAATGTGATGCAGCTGAGGTTTTCCTCAGGAACTAAATGTCTGCAACTAGTAATTGGGAACTGTGAGAACCTGACTGGAGGTTCCGCTGTTCATGACTCGTGTTCTGTTTCACTAACAATCACTGACTCCTCACACAGGTGCAACAGGTAACTGAAGGTCCTGCTGCCCCAGTGCAACAGGAACTTCAGTTACTTCTTGTTGTTCCCTCTTTATTTGAGCTGTTTGCAAAAAAACGTCCTCGTCCCGTCTCAGCTGACTCCTGAGGAAACCTCTCCTCCAAAGACAAATTAATGCAAATGTGGCCGAATCCTCAATCCACAGCCGTTCACAGAAACCAAATCCATGTCTCCCTTCAGCGTGTTTGGATGAAACCAGATGTAAACTCAGACTCCACTCGCTGCCCCTCATGCAAATCCACAGGTGGGTCCAGTTTAGCCTGAGCTTGTGGTGAAACATTTGAGAAACAAAAAGGCCAAATTACAAACAGAGAATCCTGTTGAAAACCAAAGCCAGAGAGAGGAGGTTGTTTAGATGCACTGTGGAAACACTGGTGTCACGGAGGTGAGGAAAAGTCAGTGTGCAGTGTTTTATTTCCCTTCATCTGCATCCAGAGGAGAGTTTTCTCTCACTGGATGATGATGATGAGGAACCTCTTCAAGCTCCTTACAGATGATGTTACAGTTGGTTGTGTGAGCAGTTAAAGTCTCTGTGTTGTATTGAACCTTCAGTGCGTAACGCTCTCCACTCACCATCATCGGTTTGATTGTCGAGGTCACGCACGCACGCACGCACGCACGCACGCACGCACGCACGCACACACACACACACACACACACACACACACACACACACACACACACACACAGCTCCCCTGATGCTGCAGTAACATGGTGTCACCATGGGCCTGGATGGCTCCCATGGGTGCTGGTTAGTCAACTTAATGGACTGCGACAGTTGGCTTCAAAGACTGCTGGTGGTGGTGGGGGTGGGGGGTGGGGTGGGGTGATGGGGTGGGTGGGGGTCTCATGGGAAGGAGAGAGAGGCAAAGAGGGAATCATCTGAATCAGATCAGCCTCAGTGATGTCGGGACGACAGGAGACAGAGGGAGATAGAGTGAAGATTATTGATCAGACTATGCTGAATCATTTTCCTATAATCACTGCTCTACTGCTGAGTGAACGAGGAAGAAAGTGTGTGTGCGTGTGTGTGTAGTCTACTCATGTTGTTGGGACCTCAATCTGTCCACACAGTTGCATTATGGGGACTTATCTTACTTGAGAAAACATTGGGTTGATCTTTAGGTCCATTTTTAGGTTTGGCTGAGTGTAAGTTAGGTTTATGTTGGGTTAGCTTGTGTTTACGATAAATTAGGGGGTCAGGGTTTTGGCCTGCTTCTGGTCTTTGTGCTGAGATGCTCACGTTGTCACGGTTACCGAAGGTCTTTGAAAAAAGAATGTTACAAGACAGAATGTCATCTTTGTTAAATTCTGTTTGACAACAGACGTTTTTCCTCCACTGATGTAATTTTCTGTCGGTTTTGTTGTTGGTTAAAAATAAAAGTTAATTTTAGTGTGTGTGTGTGGGTGTGTGTGGGTGTGCGTGCGTGCGTGCGTGTGTGTGCGTGCATTTGCGTGCATGCATGTGTGTGTGAGAGAGATGACCATATGGATGCAATGATAGCCTGCATAACAAGCAGATAGTATTACACACACACGCATGCAATCATACTGTTACACTGACACACACACACACACACGCACACGCAGTATATGTGTTCCACTGAAATCTGTCTCAGTCACATCTGTACTCTGTTTATGAAACATATATTTATATGTGAACATGAAAAACACAGTTGGTTCAGACACAGCTGTTGGTTTGGTTGAAGTTAGTTTCATGTTCACCTGGTGTTGTATGTCAAATGATGCTTGAGAGCCGGAGGAAACAGTTACCCCACCTTCCTAATTCCACATCCGTCTGCGTTCATCGGAAAAACAATTAGCTGTTTTACAGGCTGCTGAGACAACACAACTTCACCACAACTGCACCTGAAGGTCACTGTCATGGCTCAGTCATAGATCCCCTCCAATCAGCTGCCATTGATGACTGCAGTGTCCTGTGCGCTGCCACAGAGACGTGTTACACATGTATGTGCTACACACAGTGACACACAGTGGTGCACAGGTACACACACTTTAGACAGACTGCGATTCATTTAGCAGCGGGTCACTTCCTGCAGTGTGTCCTGTTTGATGTTTAAATGAAAACCATCGATCAGAGTTTGGCTCTGATTAAACTTTCCCGCTTACAGTGTGTGTGTGTGTGTGTGTGTGTGTGTGTGTGTGAGCCCCCAGTCATTCTCAGCCTGAACACAACTACGATTTCATGTTGTTTTTGTTGTTTGTGTTTGTTTTTTTACAGGTGAAAAACAACAAACTCATACAGGAGATGAATCATCCAACAGCAGGACGCATCACTGTGCCTGGTCAGCACACACACACACACACACACACAGACACACACACACACACACACACACACACACACACACGGGGAAACATTCATATGTCCACAGAGACTCTCCTGCCCGCTTGGTTTGATGAATTTCTGTGTTTTTCCACTAAGAGGAAGCCGTTTGTTCTGAACTGTGTCTTTACAGTGCAGTCTGTCTTCCAACATGTCCCCACAGTAATGACAGGAATTGGTCTGTAATGGACAAAGACCAAAGTGGAAGACAAACGCATTTGTCCCCTGGTAGATGTGGGGAAGCTGCAGGGCTAAAGGGGGGAGGCAGAGACACTTTGTGAGACACATGAGACACATGACAGGGACAAACAGTAGGTCACTATGGCTGTAATGACTCTGACCAGGTAACCGATCCAGTCTGAGAGGACGTTTTCATAGCAGGACAAATAATGTCTCTCAGAATGATGAGAGACATCTGAAAACTGCAGAGACACTGGATCTGTCTACATCTGCATGTGATTATCAGAGGAACAGACTGAGGACACGAGCTGAGGTACAACGTCAAACAATCAATAACATGTCCAAACAGAGAGGCAGGGACAGGGGCACAGAGACAGAAAGACAGAGACACAGGGACAGAGAGACAGAGAGAGAGAGACAGAGACACAGGGACAGATGGACAAAGAGACAGAGAGACAGGGGGACAGAGACAGAGGTCATAAATGAGCAGTCGGTGACTGATTGCATCATGCTGGTTAGTTTAACTAATAATGACAATTTAAAAAGGCCATTGTCATGTGGTGATTAGTGACATTTTATTACAAGCTGAGTTGTTTACTTAGCTACGTCTGACCTCAGCCTGAGTCAGAGGTCAGAGGTCAATGAAAGTTGATTACATCCAGTTAAGGATTATTCTTTGTTACTATGTAAATAATAATAAATAATAATAATACTAATTCCTTCCTTCCTTCCTTCCTTCCTTCCTTCCTTCCTTCCTTCCTTCCTTCCTTCTGGCTCCTTCCCAGACACAAACACATGAAGGAAAAAAATATGGAAAATATCAAAAGTAAATTGTTAAAGAATAGAGATATTACATAACCTCATTGTAATACGCAGCCCTGTTACCCCTATACACACACACACACACACACACACACACACACACACACACACACACACACACACACACACATATTTAGCGTCAATGAAGGGGAAAACTAGTTGCTAATGATTCAAAAACAAACTGTCCACACACACAGTCATGCATGAAACCACCATACACACTTTTGTGGTGATGCTTGTGTGAGCTTTTTCTCGCTCTCTCTCTCTTTCACACACACATACACACACACACACACACACACACACACACAGTGACTGTGAGAGTTCAGCTCATTAGTGCTACTCTGTAAAAAAACAGCTAATTGTTGTGTGTTTCCCAAAATAACCTGTTTGTTATGTAGGAGAGGACAAACATGAGTCCAGCTCCAAACACACGGAGTCTGAGCAGCTCATCACACTCGGATGTGATCACGTTGTTGTGGCAGAAGGTTAATGGAGGTGCTAAACCGTAGGTCACCTGATCAGACATCTGTCCCTCCTCCGCCAGCTTTTCACTTCCTCCTCTGAGGATCTTCGTCCTCCTGTCATGATGTTTGTACACTGTGGTGATTTCTGAGAATGATGTTGTCAGTGTCATTGTTCCGCCGGCTTCTCCTGCTTACTCCATGTATTGATGAATGAACTGAGCGTCTCTGGTTGTTTTCTTTTCCTCAGGTCCAGCAGTAAGATTCAGCAGCTTCGTCTGTGCTGGGCCGACACCCCCTCCTCTGATTGGTCAGCACACAGTGCAGGTGCTGCGGGACACTTTGTCTTACAGCGATGACATCATTAAAGTGCTGCTGGAGTCAGGGGCGGTGGCTCAGAACAAAGTGGAGATCCACTGATTCTCAGAGACACTTTCAACATACTATAAATCATAGAACAGTTCATGATTTGTACACATTACGGTACATTTAAAAACAGTTGGGATGTTTTCAGTAATCATGTAAAAACATGTCAGAAGCTTTGCTGTTTAATGACACAAGATGTCAGCACGTCTGAGGTTAATTACCAAATGTGAAGGGTTGATGATATAATTGTTCCGGGGATTTTTTAATAAAACAGTATTAACATGAATACATTTATTAGATCCTGTTGATCAGCTGATGCTTAAATCTGTTGTCTACAGATACAACCCCATTACATTATGTTTCTGCAGCCTGAGTCTCCCGATCCTGATCCTGATCCTGATCCTGACAGAGTATGTGTTCCCAGATCTGTTTACTGGGTGAGTGTGATGTCATTAATGTTATAATAATACAGTGGGCAGTCATGAACTGGCATCAGGGCAGCAGCACATCAAACATCTGACATATGATCTGTTTATAAAGTGGCAAACGTCATCATTAAACAACTGTATCTGTCCACATCTATTGGATTATTGCTTCCTCCTTGTCTCATTGCTTTATATTCTCCATTTGTTGTACCGTATTTTCCGGATTATAAGTCGCTCCGGAGTTGCAGCAGCCATAAAATGCATAATAAAGAAGAAAAATACATATATAAGTCGCACTGGAGTATAAGTCGCATTTTTGGGGGAAGTTTATTTGATAAAATCCAACACCAAGAACAGACATGTCATCTTGAAAGGCAATTTAAAATAAAAATAGAATATAGGCAACAACAGGCTGAACAATTGTACGGTATGCTAACGTTACATGACACATAAACAACGAACTGAGAACGGTATGTTAACATAACATATTAAGAGTTATTCAGATAACTATAGCATAAATAACATGCTAACACGTTTACCGAACCATCCGTGTCACTCCAAATCACTAAATCCAATGAAATCGTCGTCCTCGGTGTCACTTTTAAACAACTCAGCTAACTCAGGAGGTAGAAGATGCAGCGCTTCCTCTTCTACTTCGCCAATGTTTTATCAATTCAATTATCAACACAGGCCTAGAGCGCCTTCTTGCGGTTTAGTGTGAAAATAACATGTGACAGGATATAATAATGTGTTAATAATTTCACACATAAGGGCAGCACGGTGGCGCAGTGGGTAGCGCTCGTGCCTCACAGCAAGAAGGTCCCTGGTTCGAATCTCGGTTCGGGGGATCTTTCTGTGTGGAGTAACATAACATATTAAGAGTTATTCAGATAACTATAGCATAAATAACATGCTAACACGTTTACCGAACCATCCGTGTCACTCCAAATCACTAAATCCAATGAAATCGTCATCCTCGGTGTCACTTTTAAACAACTCAGCTAACTCAGGAGGTAGAAGATGCGGCGCTTCCTCTTCTACGTCGCCAATGTTTTATCAATTCAATTATCAACACGGATGGACTGGCGACCTGTCCAGGGTGTACCCTGCCTCTCGCCCGATGTCAGCTGGGATCGGCTCCAGCTCCCCCCGCGACCCTTAACAGGATAAAGCGGTAGAAAATGAATGAATGAATTTCACACATAAGTCGCACTGGAGTATAAGTCGCACCCCCGGCCAAACTATGAAAAAAACTGCGACTTATAGTCCGGAAAATACTGTAGTCACGACGGGTATGTTGATAATCTCATCTTTTATCTCTTGTTTTGGTCTCCACCACCACCACCACCACCACCACGAGAGGAAACATGTAATGATGCTGTATGATGTCCCACAGGTTGAAATATTCAGGTGTGTGGAGAACGTGAGGAAGTTGAAGCTTCCTCATGTGAACTCATGAGATGTTTTTGATTTGTTTTCTCGTCTTCTGCACTGGTTTCATTGCAGCTGCCGGATCAGCTACACACGACGTCTCTCACTCTTTTCTTTTCCCAAGTTTCCACTAAGCTTAGACACAATCTCACTGTAGCAGCTGGCAGAGGTGGAACAGCTGCAGAAAGGTCTGCGATCCATTGTTGATATAAAAGTTTATTGGTGCAGCTTTTAAATGTGGTCCTTTCTCCACAGGTGTAAACTGATGTTAATCATCACAGATATAAAACTGCGAGACGTAAACAGGTCGACTCATCCTGGTGCATGTGGTGATGTCCTCCTCTGTCCCGGGGTGAAGAGAAGGAAGTGTTGAGCCTGGCGTTGACGTAGGAGAGGTGTGTTGACAGGTTGATTGATTGGAGAAGAAGAAGCAGATACATTGAATGAATGTGATGTTTACTGAATTTGGAGGAAATGTGGGCGGATGTGGACGGCAGAGTGGTCAGGGAGATGGAGACTGCCATGTTTACAGCTGATCTGGAGAAGGAATGGAGGTGAGGGGGAGGCTCAGGTGTGATTCATCATGAAGCGGGGACGTCCTGTAGCCTCATCATCCAAAATTTCCTCCTGCTCTGGGATCAGCTGTCGTTGTTCTGAGTGGAGAGATTCTTCATATAGGATGTGCTGACATGAGACCAAACAGCAGCTCGGAAAAGAACCATCTCCTCTGCATGAACAAACATCTGCTAATGTATATCGAACAAAACAACAACAGTATTGTGCTGCGAGGACACTGATACAGATCTGGACCCGGAGGCAGATCAGTGCTGGTCCAGGATGTCAAACATCAGTACACAGGCCAAAGGTCATGACTTCATTTACTGGTCTGATGTAAGAAGAGTGATCTCACCTGAGGGAAGCTCCTCTCTGTTCCTGGGACCTGTGAGGACATCAGCAGCAGGATGAGGAGGTGGGTGACTTCATGCTCGGACATCTCATAGTAACAAACCTAACCAGAGCCACGTGTCTGCTTACTTCTGTCCACTTACAGCAGCAAATTGAAAGGAGACATTTAGCTTCATATACGTTTGATGAAAGCAGGAAGCAGCAGCTTTTATGGGCGCGGAGTGACATCTCTCTCTCTGTCTCTGTCTCTCTCTCTCTGTCTCTCTCCATACTTCTCTTGCTCGGCTGCCCAGTTGGCTGCCTCTGTGTTGAACTCAGAGTGTGTGTGAGAGAAATTCGGATGTACGTAACTCACCAGCTCTTTAAGTGTCCCTTATTCCCTGACATCTGGTGTGTGTGTGTGTGTGTGTGTGTGTGTATGTGTGTGTGTGTGTGTGTGTGTGTGTGCAGGAAGCAAAAGGCTTTCAGTCCAGCCTAATGTCAAACACAGACACAGTTATATGAGAGACACAGGGACCAATATAACGTAACGTAACACTGACACCGAGGTCAGAGTCTGACTTCACATCGGTGGATATAAATGATTCTTTTATTTTGAAGGGTTATATCATCCGGACTGTAGCTGCAGGGTGTGCACCTGTGAAGCAGCTCGGTGTGTGGTGGACGCACAAAGAGGAGACATAAGAACAAACTGTACCGTTGTCATCAGAGGGGTGCTGGTCATCTCCAGGTACTGCAGTATTAATTCTTCCCTTTGTCAGAAACAAAACATAAATATGAGGGAAAGAACAGGAAGTAGAAACTGATCAGTGAATGTGACCTTTCACCCAAGTCATGTGACTCTGCAGCGCTCAAACCCCTCTGACAAACACAGAGTGTCAGCACAGTGATCAGACGTCAGTCACAGGCGCACACTGTGGCACTGTGACTATAGGAAGCAGAGGGTGTAACGTTCAGGGACAGATACCTTCAACTTAAACAAACACACATGCTTCGGGCTCAGGACTCCCTGTTATGATGTCTGGTGGGAATTTCCTCAGCAAACACTTCCTGATGTGGGCCGGATGGAGGGAGGGAGAGAGAGGGAGAGAGAGAGGTGTTGTGCAGCTGCAGCAGCTGGAATTGACATTAAAGCAGCCGCGACCCACGATGCACTGCTCTGCATGACTTTAACCAATGAGCACACACAGACACACCTGCCGCCTCCGACCTGGACAGGAGGTCTACTCAGCGGTTGCTATGGCAAAGGGTTTTTTTCCCCTCTCCGTTAAAGGAGACAAGATGGCTGCAGTCAACTGTCTGCAAAACATCATGATCTTTGTGTAGATCAAATCAAGTTTAATAAAGTACTTTCACAATAAATGTAATAGAGTAATGTTCTGTTACATTTAAATAAGATAAACAAAAAAATAAACAAAAGGTTCTGTTATTATTAAAGACTCAAAGCAGAACCAGTGGAGTTGACGGTGGACCTGATGGTGGACCTGACTGTGGACCTGATGGTGGACCTGATGGTAGACCTGATGGTGGGTCTGAAGGTGGATCTGACGGTGGTGCTGATGGTGGAGCTGTTGGTGAAGTTCCGACGTGCGTCGACCCTTCAGGCGTCAGTCAGCAGGTCTGAGAATGAAGCAGGAGAGGACAGAGGAGGAGAGCGACGTTTTGAGTAACACACCTGGTTCCATAGACACAGTGGTTTGGCAGTGATGTTAGCAGAGACGTTAGTGGTAACGTTAGCAGAGATGTTAGCAGCAACGTTAGCAGTGATGCATGACTTCTCGTGAGCAAACCAATCCAAAGGCAGTTTTCCTGGAAGTATCTGCTGGAGAAAGTGACCAGCACACAGGAAACAAAGCAGATGAAGGGGAGGTGGTGAGGAGAGGGTCATAGTGCGCAGACTGAGCCTCAGACCATTCACAGGACACAAGAGAGAAGAGAGGACAGTCGGTCACAGAGTAAGGACATGAACCCTGTGAGGACGTCTGACTGTGGAATCTGCGGTTCAGAAAAGTTGTAAATTAGGTGTTGCTCGCCACGGTGACCTCTGTGATGTTTACAGTGAGCCACAAACAGATGAATGTTCACTTTTCAGATTCAAAGCATCTGCCTCATTAAACACTTTGTGACCCATCACATGACCATCAGTGGGACACGAAGAGGCCTCAAGTCACCCAGATCTATTGTATGGTCGGTTCCACTGGAGGTCTTTAATGGTTCCGAACCCTGAAGCTCACATTTACCTCACCTGAACCCTGCGTGGACCCGTCCATTCAACAAAGACACAATACAGACTCCTGCCTGAACCGAGCCAAAGGAAACAAAGACACAAAGATCTTATTCAAACCCAAAACCAACACAAACCTCTGCTGCTCTGTGAAATAATTAGATCTTATCGTTTTTTACCACAAAGTGTGTGTGTATGTGTGTGCATGTGTGCGTGCGTGTGTGCGCACACATGCACGGACTCAGAATTTCTTTTATTTGGTTAAATAATAAACATAGCAAACATAACAAGCTGCATTAATGATAATAATAATAATAATAGAATAATGATACTAATAAGAATCACCTGCTTCAGTAGAGCTGTTTTGTAACGACTGATCAATCAGTGAATGGAAAGTGAATCTGCTTCTTCTGTCTCTTACACAGATTCTCGTCACCTGGTTGAAACTAAACAGGAACGAGACACAAAGTACAGATGTAAGTGACAGGAACTCACATCAGTCACTCCAGTTCCTGATTAACACTAATAGAACTTAATTAATCAAGCAGCTGTGGGATCTGATTGACTTGAGAGTTGGTCACTGTGGAAGTGAACAAACTGAACGTCATTGTTTTTTCTCTGACAGAGATGAACTTGTTTTTTTTTTGTTTTCACTCCCAGATCCTCCACCGGGCCAAAGACTCGTCACCACGATGGAATAAAGATGGTGGAAACCAGGCGGTGGGCAGCACCAACGAATGCGTCTGCAGCCGTCTGACGTGACCCGACCAGAGACGTGAGTCTGACTGAGATCTTTTGTGTGAGAATAATCCAGAACACATTGTTGACTTGAAGCCTAATCGGATGCAGGGAGAGATGGTAAATCTGATAGCCATAGCATGTTAGGCTGGAAGCATTCAAAGGTCTCTGTTTGTAATTGAGCTAGGCTGAGGTGACACCCCCACCCCACCCACCACACCCCACCCCCTCAGAAGAAAACCTCAGATTCGCCTCAAAAATCCATTTAAAGTGTGAAATCTGGTCAACAAACACAATCTAACTGTTTGTTTGTGGCTCTGAAAAAACACGAGCTGGGAAAAGAATCAGCTTTAACAGTTCAAGTCTTGTGGATCCTGGTGTGTAACTGAAACTGATAAATCCACAACATTAGCCAGTAAAACAGTGTGTGTCTGTGTGTGTGTCTGTGTGTGTGTCTGTGTGTGTGTGTCCACACGTGTTTCCAGCTTGTTCCCATAAAGAAATCCGTCCACGCATGAGCGACTGAATGCGTTTCTTCTCCTTCCTCTTTCGTTTTGACAGATGCTGTAAGCGATAGTTGTTATTGTCGGCTTGTGCTCACGAGCGAATGAAACATGTAAAGTTCTTTAGACACCAGAGAGTAACCAAAAGTATCAAAGTGGACATTGAATAAATGTTTGATTTATGAGTCTGGCTCGTGATTGATCAGGATCTATCATCATCAAACACTGTAATTAATTGTCTCGTGATGGGGTACAGTTTTCTTGTGACGTTACAAACTGTTGTGATGACACATGGTGACATGGTAAACTTTCTGTCCAATGTCAGTCTGAGACGGAGGCAAAACAGAAAAGGACCAGAGACATTTGATGTGTCTGCAGAAGACCAGGAACCATCAGCCTGGTCCATTTAACCTGGGGAAAGTGCTCTTGGAGAGATGGAGTGAAATGTGAGCCGAGTGGTGTGAAGTCAGGGGACAGTGAGACAGTGAGACAGTGAGACAGTCAACTGAAAACAAAAGACAGTTTGAGTAGAAAAACAATGGAGGCTGTAATATTTTAATATTTAGCAGCTGTGTATCTCATCAGAGCTGCACTGTGTTATATCAGCCTGACCAGCCTGTCAGACCACACTGAGGGCCTATTGTTGGACATGTTAATGTCTGCTGGGTGAAGACACTGTGTGTGTGCGTGTGCGTGTGCGTGTGCGTGTGCGTGTGCGTGTGCGTGTGTGTGTGTGTGTGTGTGTGCGTGTGTGTGTGTCTGAGTGTTTTGTATAATGTCTTACATTACACATGTACATTTATTCTAATAGAATTGAATCAGTAAAGTTTGTAGTTGATGGTATTGTAATATTTTTAATAAATTTCCAGAGAAGCTCATTGTTATTTTGTTAAACCAGATCAGCTGTTACTGATCATTAGTTTCTTTACAGTAGCTGTTAAATATACAGTATTTATATGGACATTATGTTTTTCTCTCCATGATCAGATGATCCACCACACGCTATGATGCAATTTACTTTGATACACATATTTAAGGTGGATCTTCATCTCATCCTTGCTCTCTCGCGTTTTAACGTTTATATTGTTGTTATATTGTTACAAAATTGATAATGTGATGATGGTATTTCAAATATCAGTTATTCAGTGTGTAAATGTCCTCCACCTGTGTGTGGGGTACTCTGTGTTTATTTGTATACATTGTGAAAGCTGTATAAAGTATAACGTGTACAGAAAGAGCAGAGAGAAAGTGGTGGATGATGATGTCGTGTGCTGAGGTCTCAGGTTGAACTGACCGCTGCGGCTGTGCGTGCAGCAGGGTGGAGCTCACTGTCAGCTCTCTCTGGAGAAATAACACTTTCAAGCAGATCTGGATTTGATTTGAACGTCTGCTGCTTTTCATTTTCCTTCAGAGTGTGAAATGATTTTCCTGATTTCCTCTCTGGAGGCTCGGGGGTGAAGTGTCCTTGAGTGAAATGCTGGAGCCCTGAGCTTCCACCTCTCCCTGATGTGTGACGCTATATTTGGAAACGTCAGAATCTCAAGAAGATAAAAATCGAAAAGGATTCTAGAAAAATAAAGGTTGGACATGTCGGAGCTGTGTGACCTTTACTTCTCGTGCCCTCAGTGTGGTCTGTCAGGCTGAACTCTCTGATGATATCCACAGCTGCTAAAGATCAAATATTGCAGCCACTACTGTTTCCTATTCAAACAGCGTATTGTGCTGGTCACAGCCTCCACCTCCACTTAGGACTTCATAGAGTTGGTGGGTAGGCTGACACTGACACGTGGATCACTGACACACTTCTGTTTGTTTGCAGTGGGCATGAGAGGTGATGACGTCATTGGAGAATTCAGACTGAACCTCTGTGTTTACATCAAACTCATCATGTTCATTTCATTGGCTGACAGCTGACAGACATGTAAGATGCTTTACATTTATGTAAGATGTAGCTGAGTGAGGCTAACAGTTTCCCTCTGTTTCTACTCTTTATGCTAAGCTATGCTATTCAAGTCTTAGAGCAGTCTGGTTCTGTGGGTTCAGTCAGCGGGCTTCACTGTCACACTCCAAAGGCATTGTGGGTCATAAAGCTGCTCTGGTCCCTTGAGCCTCAGTGTCTGTATGAGCTTCAGCTGCATGTGTGTGTCTGTGTGTGTCTGTGTGTGTTTGTGTGGGTGCCTTGTGTGTATAAGTAAATGATGTTTTGATGAGTGTATGTTGTCTGAAGTGCTGCCATAGGCGGACGGGTGTGTTCTGTTTACAATGCACCCTGGGAAATTAGGGGTGTGATGCTATCTGACTCTGTGTGTGTGTGTGTGCGTGTGTGTGTGTGTTCAGCCAAGTCTCGGCAGCTGTGTGTGGACAGAGAAATGTCATGTAGCGGGTGTGGACAGATGGACAGATGAGACAATCCTCTGTGTTTTTCCTCTGTCTTCTGTTCTTGCTCAGTGTGGACATGTTGTCCGTCTCCACACACCAGTGGACATGCAGGACATGTGGATGTGAAAACACTGTGGTACCAGATTAAACGATGTGTTTAGTGCGTCACAGTCTCAGCTGTGATTGGACGCACTCGTCCGCCACTTCCTGTCTTGTGACTGGATTGGACATTGTTGCGGCTGGTTGAAGAAAGAAACAGCTTGTGTCTCTGCGGGTTGTTGTGTTTCTCTGCTCAGCCCGTGTTGTCTGCAAACGGCAGGTTTCAGGGTTAAGGCTGCGTATGTGTGACGGGGAGATTGCACACAGACCATCAGCAGAATCATCTGTCCACATCTGTCCACGTCTGTCCTCGACATCTCCTCTCTCTCCTCCTCTGTGGGTTTCAGGTAGAGCTCAGGCCTCAGTGGTGATGAACTGTGTCCGTCTGTGGACGTGGTCTCTGGGCTTTGGTTGCTTACTGTGGCTGAATCACTGGCTGAGTTAATGCAGAATGTGAAACACAGATGTGGGAGAGTGGATCTGTGAAATCACACAAGGTCGTCGGAGTGCAGACGCAGGATGTTTGTCTCCTGGACGACGTGGTCTTCTGGGAGGAGAGAGGGAATCCCCAAAATGCCGAAATGAGAAATGTCTGAACATCAGTTACAGTGTGAACGTTCTCCCTCCGTCACTGGCTTTTCCTTCTTTCCAGAGGGGAAGTGAAGTCCTGGTCCAAACTGAAAGTCCAAAGTACTGAAGTGATGAGGGCGTTAAAGGGATAGTTTTACATTTGGGGAAAGAATCTGTTTGACTTGAGTCGGATGTGTAGAGTGACATCACTCTCCTGTTTACACAGTGAATATGAAGTTACAGTATAGTAAGCAGCTTAGCTTAGCTTAGCATAGAGACTGGAAATAAGGGGAAACATTAGCCTGCTGACCGAATGCAAAACAACACCAACTAAGCGTCTCTTTTGACTCCACAGACGTTTTGTCTCGTTGTTCAGTTAGACATAAAGTCAGATTGAGTCAGATTTATGTGCCTATAAACTGAACTGACATTCACACTGACATTATTATTATCATTATTATCATTATTATCATTATTATCATTATTATCATTATTATCATTATTATTGTTACACACCTCCTGTAAATCAACAACCTCGCAGATTGAAGTCTTTCTCTCCCTACAGTTTTAAATCCTGCAGCCCGATCCGTCCTCTGTGTGATTGACACGACTCAGAGCCAATGAGCATGCAGCTTCCATAAGTTCCAATCAGATGACAGAGACAGTGAGAGGTCTTATTGGACACGCAGGCGAGGTGGTGGTGTCTCAGTGGCTGAGTGTGACAACAGTTGATGCTTTAGATAATAAATCAGCTGTATTCTCTAATTGGCTGCTTGCAGACCTGAGGGGCTTTCTGATTGGTCAGTAATAAATCCTAACTGTCATCCAATCCCGCCCCTAAGACAAACACACACACAGGTTTTATCTTGACGCTCTTGTCCTCAGTGTGAGGTGAGGGTGTGACCCTCCTGTGTACTGTACCATGTGGGGACCTGGATAAGAATTTGATGGGTCTGGTCAGATGTCAGGATGAAGCAAATTTAATAGGTCAGGTGAAATGATTTGTAAAAAGTGAAGAGTGCTCACTCCACAGCTCCATCAGGAAACTGAAACATCACAGAGGAGAAGTGAGGTCCTGCAGGATGTTGAAAATGTCCACATGTCCTCGTTATGAAGTGGGGGATTAAAGCAGAGCTCTGTTTGTCCTCTCTGGGCACCAGTCATGTAAATATAACTGGAGTAGTTTACATATCTGTTACTTTCACTGCTGCACTCTGTTCGTCTATCTGTCCATCTGTCTGTCTGTCTGTCTGTCTGTCTCACGCTCTGGGTAGCTGTCTGTGTGCGTGCGTTGTCCTCTGCAGTGGAAACCATCTGTTAGTGTTCAGCTGAAGACGGATTGGAGATCACAGAGTGGGACTTTGGCACTCACCCTCTTTCTTCTGTTTATAATAATAGTTGCTCGCTGAGGACAGCAACACCCCCCCCCCCCCCCCCCCCCCCCCCGGACAGGACACCACCCCCCCCCCCCCCCCCCCGCAACCGTCCCTTGTCTGTCCTGCCCTACAGAGACAAAGAGCAATTATTACAATTTACTGTTTTAAAGGTCAAAGGTCAGTCACTGCTTCTTGTGTGTGTTTGTTCACAGTGCAGGAGCTTGTTGGCAGTCGCTGCTGATCACATTCCAATAAGCCGGGTCCGTTAACCACCAGGTGGCAGGAGACGGGTGACGGGACAGAGTCGGCCCCTGATGCCAGAACACTGTGTGTAGATTGGTTTTAAATGGAAGACAGGTAAGGTCATAAGGTCAGGGTCTGGATTCATTCTGACTGTTGCGTATGTGGTGTCAAACAAATGTTTAAAGTCTAAATATCATAACAAGATACTGAGGCTGATTCCATATCCACAGTTTAACTGGTAGAACGGTGTCTGTACCTGGACTTCAGTCAGTACTCCACAGCACTGCTTTTTGTAACACTTGTTATGTTGTTGTTGTTGTGTGTTTGTTATTTACACTGTTAGCTGTTTGTATTTGTTGAGGTTTTGTGTGTTTGTTGTGTATTGCAGTCCCCCTCAGCTCGTACTCTGACGTCCTCTATATGATTGTTTATGAATTCATCTTTTTGTGGACGCTGTTGTCAGCTAAGTGTTTTCTTCTTCTGCTTTCAGATGCATGAACTAACTCAGTGTGAAAACATCTGCTTCATTCCACACGAATCATTTCAAACCTGTCAAAGACCTGAGTTCTGCATTGTCCCGAGTGACAGGGAAGAAAACCCGGATTGACTCACACTGACTGCT
>JAFBJQ010000526.1:28902-81402 GCA_016785345.1 Trinectes maculatus | reverse complement strand
ACCATCAGCGTGTCACATGGTCTCGGCCTTCAGCTGTCCCTCTGTCTTTGTCCTCCACTTTGTCTGCGTACCAGAGATGGAAACTTATTCATTGGTGACCTGATACTTTTTACTCATTCACTATTATCTGGATGTTTGTTCTGCTGAAAGCTACTTCACTTTTCAAAAAGCTACTGTGAGAAGCTTCTTTCTTCCAGCAGACGTGCTGATAAAACACGTTCACATGTCTATGATCTGTCCCTGTTCTCTAATGGAGAACAGGTCGCTCACATGAAACCTGCAGCAGCTGATGTTTCCACCTGTCTCCTCCTCCCTTTCTTCTGATCTCGTCACAGCTGATTGTCTCCACCATGTCTGATGGTCGTGATGGTCGTGTGTTGTTTGTGTCATCTGATCGTTGTTTTAGTGAAATAAAAGAAGGGAAAGTGGTTTTAAACACACACACACACACACACACACACACACACACACACACACAGGCCAGGGTCAGACTGTGAGTTATCAGACTTGTTGAGTCTTGAGTGTCGTTGTAGAGGACAGAGCAGGAGGAGATAAGACTGTGTGTGTGTGTGTGTGTGTGTGTGTGTGTGTGTGTTAGACCTTGGCAGCATTTGCGTCATTTCTTGTCATTTCTTAAAGCGTGCTGCGTTCAGGTGTTCTCTCGGCCTCGGTTAAAGCAGCTCTCTGACTCGCGGCAGTGACTGAGTCCTGTGCTGCAGCTGGATGGGACATCGATGATGATGATGATGTCTGGAAGCCCAGTGAGTCCTTTCAGAACAATCCCTCTGGCTGTTATAAATACAGACACAGCACATGGATTAGACACGTTGGGTGTTTGTCTGTGGGAGAGTGAGGTCAGGTATGGATGGAGGGATGGAGAGGGAAGGATGGGGAGATGATTTAAGGAGCGCAGGGAGGATGGAAGATGAGTTTTCAATTCGTGACAGCAGTTAGGGAGTACAAGCAGTAAATATGGAGATATGACAGCAGGAATCCAGTATCCTGCAGTCTGCGAGGAGACAGACTGAGAATCAGCTTCCACACAGCCATTTAAAGGTCTGTTCCGTAACTGTTCCTCAATGAAATGTCTAATAACAACCAGACCTGTCTTTCACATGCTGTTAAACACGCAGTGAACTTCTGCATGTAAACCTGTCGACATTTGGATCTGCAGCTCAGGGATGTCCTGCATCCTGTGTCCTGAGTCCTGAGTCCTGTGTCCTGTGTCCTGTGTCGCCGCAGTAAGTCATTTATTTCTGTGAAACAGTGAATATGCAAAGTGCTGTATATATTCAGGAGATCAGGGAAATGAAAACCATCAGGATTCATGGTGTGGGGCGCAGGAGCGGCCGCAGCAGAAAACATCAGCTGGCAGCTGCTGATTCAGAGCCAGTAGTTTGATGTGTTCTGTGTGTGAGCTGCTGTGAATCAGACGGAGACAAACTGACCCTGCTGATGACTAACACCCTCCTCTACCTCCACCCTCTGTGGGTGGAGACGCATGCTGTCTATACACACACTGTTTTGGCTATATTTGTGTTTCTGTTTATTTCACTGTAATGATGGTGACTAATGTAACGTTCATAACCTTTCAGCGGTGAGCCAGCCGACATGGTAATTAGCCAATTAGGGGATTGTTATCTCTCATCATGCTGCAGCGGTGGGAAAGTTTCCCTGCTGGTTCTGCTCGGTGCATCACTGTGCACTGAGGAGGATGTTTGATATTATTATTATTTCTTTATTATATGAGGAGCTCTGCTTCAGTTCTGACTTTTTCCACTCTTATTTGGATCCAGACTGTCCTCACTCCGCATGGTCTCATGATTCCTTTTCAGCGTCAACTCAGCTGCTCGTCCGACTCCTCATTTTCTCAATTATAAGACAAATCAATCAGCCAGGAGCCTGGAATACAAGACAAACGACACACACCTGTAAAGATGTCACCACTTATACTCACTGAAAATCACTGTCTCACACACAAATACATGAATGAAGTTAAGTTGCAGAACGTGTTCATACTTAGTAACTCTGCAGAGACACACACACACACACACACACACACTGTCGGGCTGATACTTTGGCAGCTGCTGATGTCAGCTGACCGACTGCAGTGCCAACACAACAATACTTTGTATAAGAGAGAACTGAGGCCTTTATGTATTTGAATACAGTGTTCAACATCATGTTTATGTCATTACAGTCAGCACAGATCAAGAAATGTCCCAAACGTAATGGTCATGTAAGGTCAAGGTTCACTTCCAGTGGGAATCAACAGGAAGAAGCCTGATGCTGATGTGGTGGATACAAACCTGTGTGTGTGTATGGCTGCTGGTGCAGGAGCATGTACGTTAGGATAGAAGGATATTTTTTTACAGGACGTTTTATTTTGTTTCTCTTCCTGTAGCAGTTGACGTTAGATCGCTCTGTTGCTCTGTGACAACACAATTATTATTTACTTTTTATGTTTTCACAAAGTTTCAGCCCTAAAATTTGATTTCATTTGATTTTCCGACAGAACATTTCAAAGTCGATAATCAATCAGCAATAAATCGAATCACCTGGCTGCGTCAGTTTCATTTACGTCATGACGTTTTAGCTTACGTCGTCACGTGACGTGTGTTTCGGCTCGGAGCGACGTGTAGCGGGAGAAATGTTGCGGTGCTGTCAGCTGTTAGCAGCCGTTAGCTACTGTTAGCTTCTGTTAGCCACCGTGTTTCTGTGTGAGTTCACTTCATGTCTGTTTCCTGTGTTGAATGAGGTTTGTTCACCATTTTAAAAAACGTCTCTTCCGGCTAATTTAAGTCAGCCCCGCGTGGTGGCTGCGACTATTTCCTGACGTTTACTTACAGGCTAACACGTTTTATCTGCACCGTGTCTGAATACAACAGTTTAATTATTATTGTAAAGTCCTTTAGCACAGAACTGGAAATAATAATTACATGAATAATTTACATAGAATAAATATATGTCATAACTATGACAACACATGTCAATATTCATGTCTAGTTTTACACAGTGACATATTTGAAATCTTACGTTATAGTTGTTATTGATAATAGTCAAAAGGACCAGTCTGTGTAAAGCCTGAAAATGAATGTTGGATGAGATAAACTGTACTGTTGCATTGGTTTTCTTTAGACAGAGGTTGACTTTATATAAAGTCTAAGTGTGTACATATGTTCATTTCATACATTAACTAATTTTCTGTTCTGCACAGACAAGATTAATGTAAACATGACAAGACATGACATGTTCTACTACATGTCCTGTTTTGTCCTTTGTACTTAAGTAGTTTTTCTTGTTATTTGATGTAAATGGTAAATAGATAGAATTAAAATGTCTTTTTGACTTTTCTGTTTTAGTACCAAGAGCAAAATCATGGCCTCAAGAGTCTGTCTGTCTGTCTGTGTGTCTGTCTGTGTGTCTGTCTGTCTGTCTGTCAGTCAGTGTGTCTGTCTGTCTCTCTGTCTGCGTGAGAAAGAGAATGATGATTTAAAATGTGTCTTGTTTGTTTGACAGGCAGTTGTGAGTAAATCTGGCAGCATTGGTTTATGGACATATTTGAAGTAATTGATGAATAATTAAAAATGATCCCTCTGTGATTGAATGTTTCCCTCAGTGATGCTCAGATCTTTTACCTTTCGATGTTCCTCACATCTCAGCAGTTGGTTGTAGTGTTTATGTTACGTGGTCTTTTGTTAATGGTGATATATCCTATTCTGTAGAGACACCTGGTACAAAGAGGCGCTGGAGCTTGTGGGTCCTGACAGTTGGATGATGAGGAGCACAGCGGGTAAGAGTGAAGCTTTTACACTTTACACACAAACCTACAATGTGCTGTTTTGATATCTGAGATCTTCAAATGTCTGGGATTTGAGGATGAGTGATAACATGTGGTCTGAGTGACTGGATCAGTGCTGCCCGGATGGAGAGCGAGTGTGCACCATGGTTGGGCAGGTTATGCTGTATGTTGTGTTGCTGTTTGTTGTCATGTGTCCCTGAAGGCGTCCGCCCCACCCTCCCCTGCCCCTCTGAACAGTGACTCTGTGGGAACATGGATCTGCAAACTATCAGCTAAACGCTGCAGGAGATAAGAAATCTCAGCAGCAGTCTCATTAACATCTCAGGCCAGAGTTTAAACACAGAATGTGTTTTCCATGAAAGGTTGTAAATTCTTGTGAGGTTCTGAGGCCTCGGCCTTGTCAGGGCCAAACCACCGACCTCAGATGCAATCCTCCCGTCCCGTATTGCTTTCTGTGGTACACTGAACCTCGGTTCTGCCGCGTTTACATTTCCTGCCATGATTAAGATATCTCCACAGGACATTCATACATCATATTTTTTTACAGGCGTCCTTCAGCTGACTGCTAATTAAATACGTTTTCGGGACGTTTACGGAGCCACAACCAAACTGCTGAAAGCAAAATGAAGGTTTTCATTATGTTACAGTCCGAGGTTTCATCGAGTTACAGATGTGTGTGATGTTGGGTTTGTGTTCCTGGATTCTGGTTCAGTTGTGGTGGTTAAATGTAATGTATGAAAGTTAAAAGGACAGACTGTCCAACAAAGACACGCTCAGACTGCTTGTGCAGTATCATATGAAAGCTCTGCAGCCATTATGTCTCGAAGCTCTCACAGTCTAAAGATAAACAAACCTGTTTGTGTAATGAGCTCGGTCGGCGTGGATACAGGCTAACGTGTCAGTTCTGAGTCATCGTGGTCACCAGGTGCAGCTCACCTTTACCACCCGTCCTTCTTGAAGCAGCCATGTTGGAGTTCACTTTGTCTGAGTTTAGTCTGACTTTGTCTCGCTCTGGATGTTTGTGTCACATGATGAGGTGACTAAACATTGATCCTCTGGAGGGAAGTGAACTGTTGTTTTCTCTCAGTTACTGTTCTCTCCTTGCTGTTGGATCCTTTTTCTTGTGGCACATTGTTTTCTTCCTCTTTCCAGTGTCTGGCCGCTGCTGCACACTCAAGTCAAATGAGCACTAACAGTCAGGTTGTTGTTTGTTTACCACACAGGGGAAATGACCCTGCTGTCACACCCTGTGGACTGAAGGCCAACTCTCACTGCTTTGCCTTTTCACACAGCCTACCACGCGGGGAAACAGTCATTTGTGATAATTACCTTCAGTGATTTTTATTCTCGTGCTAAACATCCATGTTTGTAATTTGTAAAGGAAAGCTTCCGTGTTTAATTGCCCAGAGGGCTTTTTTTAACTGAGCCAGATCTCATCCGCCGAACCGCTGGAGGAAAAGACTCACTGTTAAGAAGTTTGACTCTAAACTACACTTAAACCTCTTTAACAAGCATGTGACCCAGCTGAAAGGCCTTTTTCAGAATGTAATGTTTTTCAATGTGCTAAGGGCCCAAAGAGAACTCCTAACCATTCTCCTAAATGTAATGAAATAACCTGAAACGTGATTTTATGTCATGAAGAAGAAATAGTAAGGATTATTTTAAATACTTAAATACAACAAAAATCTAGTTTATTTACTGAATATGAAACCAAGTCTGTTATAGACTGACAGTGTCTTTTCCAAAAACACGTCACCACCTGAAAGAGTCGGGCATCAAGCGGCGGTCGACCACAGCGGGCGCCCTGCTGGCCGGGAAACACCCTGCTGTGGTCTGCTGTGGCCTTTGATCTGCACATGCACTCACATGTTTGTAGTACTGCACTTTTGAGGACCAGTATGGACAATGCCATCACTTAAACAAATAACCATATCCAGCCTTTAGTGTGATGGCTGCAAACTCAAACCTGAACACAGGTCCCAGGAAACATGTCCTCACACTGCAGGTCAAAACAAATCAGTCCTCACAGAGACAGAAAACCAAGAACACACTGATCTTTTGATGTGCAGAGGCAGAACAGTGTCATCTGCAAGTCATTTTACTGTCCCCCTGTCATTAAGAGAGACAAACGCAGGCAGGAAGTAGTTTATTAGTCTGACTTGATAAATGTATCTGAGGTGTTAACCAGTAATAGACATTCACATCTGAAGGGTGTGTCCTCTGAAGAGCAGGAATAAGACGAGGACGCGTCTCTTCTCATCTCATTGCATGTCCACAGCAGTGGTGGAAGAAGTAAAAGTACATGAGCATTATAAAACAAAAGTAGTCAATTACGAGTTAGGTTGTACTTTTATACAGTGTGTTCGATGTGTGACAGTCTGAGACATGAGTTGATGATCATACTGTCCTAAACAGTGACACAGCAGATTAACATCCTGATGGAATATGAAATATATGAAAAAAGAATGTATTCTTTATTGACATATCTATTCTGACACATCCTTGTTGACATTAGACACACACACACACACACACACACACACACCCTCACGCCATCATGTCATCAGTGCAGATCACAGGACAACACACACTCACGCAGACTTGTGTTTTGCTGCCGTTTGGCCTGGTGGTGAAAACCACATCACACATCATAGTGAGTTTGAAAGTGAGCCAGCAGCAGCAGACTGACTGATGCTCACTGAGGTGAGGAGCTCGTCCTCATCCAGCTGGGAGTCATTACACCAGACGTCTCTGGAGGGTTTCTTAAGTATGCTTCCTTCATGTTTATATGAAAGCGTTAAAACCATGGACGTTGGATCATGGAGGAGGAGGGGGGTGGGGCTGGTTTGTCTGCTCGTGTCAGTAAATGAAGATGCTCCTTTTGTTTGGTAGATGGCACCAGATCAGATGAGCGACCATAGTGACCTGACACCACTCATGGCAGTCAGTGCTAAAACTGTACTCAGTGTACTCAGAGGGTAACGTTCTGATCTGCTGCTTTTTGGAAGCTCTTGGTTTTCCTTGGTATGACTAAGTTTGACATTAACATATCTTTAACATAGACTGACTTTGGTGGTCTATGCAAGATTGATAGCTTGTTTTTGTCTGTATACAGTGTATGTATACTTCTGATTACGTTTCAGAACACATGTTTTGTATATAGGGAATAGAAAAAGTCTACACATTCCTGTTAAAATGGCAGAATTTTGTAACGTAAACAAAAACACAAATCTGTGTGAATCCACATGAATCATGTCAGAACCTTTACCAAGAGTAAACTGGTCAGGGAAGCTGCCAAGAGGCCTGCAGAAATCTCAAGTTTTTGCTGCACGAAAAAGTGCATCACATAAAAAACACCGTCCCCAAGTCTTCAGCTGGAACGAACTGGGTCTTTAATCGGAGAACAAAACCACCAGGCTGCTGCTAACAGTTAAGATGAAGAGGAAAATCAGCGTTCAGCGTCATAGTGACCAAAGCACACCTTCAAATTAACAAAGGAATGGCTTCACCGTCACAGATCAGTGAATTGCCCTGGCAGAGTACACATCTTCATCCAGGTGAACATCTGCGGGGGGGCCTAAAGAGGGCTGTGCACAGGAGATGCACAGGATGTGTCAATCTGATTGACTCGTAACCAAAGAGATTGAATGCCTTGTTAAACACATTATTAGGCAGAAATGGTTCTGATGTGATTCATCTTGGTTTAATTTACATCACAAAAACCTGCCATTTTATTAACAGGTGTATAGACCTTTCATGTCCACTCTTCACTTTACTGTGTCTCATAGATGAGACGTCAGAGCCTTTGCATTTAAAGGGTTGATTATCAGTCACTTCCTGCTGCAGGTGTGTGACTCCTGCTTTGGAAGGTCTGATCTAAACAGCAGGAATGATCTTTTCAACCTGGGAAACTTTCTACATGCTGAAGAACTTTTTCTTTTCTGCATGGTAGCTCAGACTAAACACCTTTTTAGCAGCTTATAAGGTTAACGGTTCAGGGACGGCAAACCACTGGGCTTCGGTGACCTTTCCGACCCTTTGCCTTGTGTGTTGCCATTTTAATAAAGCCTTCATTTTTTTCTCAGAGTGAGGAAATGGATTCCTGCTGTCTCCTCCTTGCTGATTGACTGCAGCCTTAACCCTGCACGTTCATCCTCTGAAAGTGGATGTCCAAAGTCCAAATTCACTTTTTGAGAGTTCATGTTTAAGATTTTCTTTAGTGTTTAATTTAGTGTTAATTTCTGTTAACTGGCACATTCCTTATTAGATAATGACTTTGAATGAAGGAATTTAAACATTTCAGAAAAGACATATGTCTTAGTGTCAGTGATGAAGTTGGGATGTTTTTGATGAAGTCTATTTTTGCATGATTGATGATGACACCTGAAGCTTCTCGCCTTGGCAATAAAACTCAACCAGTAACGTAACTGTTTGTTAGTCATCCAGTTAAGGGCTGAAATTAGATGTTTTTATTTACACTGGAGAAAGTGGATTGAGAAGCAAAGCAAGTTATGTTTTTGTAGAGATTAATAGACTAATGACACAGTTCCTTTGTGTACATCCTTTAAACTTTAATGGTGAAGGGTAAAACAAATACAAAAAACAGTAAAATAAATTAGATTAGAAAAATGCCACAAGCACATTTGATTTGTACAACAAAGCAATGCAACATACTGGGTTTTTGACTTCCATATATACAGAATAAAAATAGACTTTTTATTCCTTGTCCACTTTGTTCAGTGTCAGTATTTTTTCATCTTGATAAAAAGGACAAAATGTGGACAAATGCTTGTTTTCGATGCTTTTTTCTTTGCCGACATTTTATGTATGTCCACGTACGATGCAGTGGACAATGAGTTTGTCCCAACAAGTTCAGAAGAAGACAAGGTCCTCTCTTTTTAAAAACAATAACAGCAAAGAGAATAGACTCAAGATATGAATGGGGGACCAATACTCCAAAACGTGAACACGTTGACAATACTGGTGTAAACACATATGACACAGAAACACTCTTGATTGGTCAGCGTTTGTTTTGTTCTCACAATGGAGCAGAGACGACAGTGGCTAGTTTGTGACAATGAAATTTGAGCATTGTTGGAACACAAGTGGTAGATTTATACCGACTTCAGAGAAGCATTAACATCAGTGAAGTTTGTCACAAAAAAGTATGGTAATTATGTTTGTTTTGTTTTTTTTGTTGGTTTTTTAATTTTAATGTTGAATTTGCTCACACAAACAAATGAACAAAATTGACTCTTTGGTGTTTAATAGCAAACTAAAATTTGACACTGGGCATTTTCACCAGAACCAAAAGCATTTCTTTTCTTCTGTAAGTGAATCATAACATTTGATCACTTAATCACTTATTATCACTATTGTGATAATATCCTGCTTTCATTTGCAAGATTATTGGACTTTCTTCTTGCTTTTATAATTTAGAGAGCTCTTTAAGACATTTCAAAGACAAATTGATTAATTAAGATATTAACGTGCATGTCCATTTACAATGAAAATATATTCATTATTGATTACCTTCATTTGCGCTCAGTTTAAGGAAGTTGCTTTGGTGTGTGTTTATAAAACCTTAGATAAAAATTTCCGAATTTCTCACTCTTTCTCACTTTTTTTTAATTCGTTGGACTGTCAATAATTAACACCTTACGTAATTTTAAAGGTGTGTGGAATCCCCTAAACTCATCATAACAGACTCAGTGATGAAATAGAGTGTTTCACAATAATACTAACAGCTTGAAGTCACTTGGCTAATGTAAGCATGTTCAAGAAACGTAAACTTTGTTTTAATGGGTTTGATAGCCGTTGGCTAGTTGTTGCTGAATATTTATGCTAACAAGCTGTCTGCTGCTGAAGAGATGCTAACAGCGATTGTCAGAACTTTTTTTTGTGTCTTTCTTCATTTATTCAATTCCAGTTTAGCGTGGATTTTTGTCTCTGAGCCAAATATACATTTTTCTTCTAAGTGCTTTTTTAATACATTTAGTAAAAGTCCTTCTAGCGTTTGACTGATCAGTCGGGATGTTGATGATGTGTCATGTTGGATTCCAGTTCTTTGCGTTAATTAGCTCCATGGGTCTCATTAGCAGATTATTACAGATAACAATTTCAGGCTGTGAAAGCTTACAAAAAGTTAGCTCGAATGAAACTTAAAATGTATTATGTAAAATTTGCTAGTTACATTTCAACATCATATTCGCTGTTGGTTTATCCAATGGAAAGTGTCTACCTGTAGTTCTCCTAATGACCACTAGCAGTCATTAAACAGCATCTGTACAGAAGTGAATATAAAAAACTACACTGTATTTAAAACTATTAACACGATGTTCAGTTCGTAATACCTGTTCAACATCTAGTTTTCAGCCTTTAGTGGAGACAAGGTTGTAGCTACTACCATTAGTGAGAGTATGGTTAAGTTTTACCTACACTGGATCAATGTTTTAACTTTATTTAAATTAATATTTAATTTATTTGATTTCTTTGAGGTTAAAAACTTAAATAGAAAGAGACGCTCATATTAGAATCTATATTGTTATGTATGACAGTTTGGAGATTGTTGAGGAACAATCATTCTGCTTTAGTTCTCGGAAGTGTAAAATCATTTGACAAGTGAAAGTATAGATAAAAAAATCCAAATTGTGTGGTTTGTCCCTGGTCAGTATTTTGAAACTCCTGGCTGCAGTCATTCATGTTCTTGAAAACATTTGAAATGATTTTCGTTTTGTTGTCCACTACCCTTGCCCAGATTACAGTTGTCTGGCAGAGGCCAGCAGTTCAGGCCTGGAAACACAAAAACATTTTGGAAACAATGAGCCCAGAGCTTCTTCATGAGGACTTGTGAAGAACACTTGGCTTATCATGGGAATCCAACCTCTAAACCGGAGTCCACCCTGAACAGGACGCTCGTCTCGTCCTTCCTCTGAGTAGCTTTTTAGTTTGTGGCCAATCTGAACACGAGTGTCGCTATAGTGCAAAACACAGAAACGTTTGTAACGTTTCTTTAACAAAAAACAGCACAAATGCAGCCAAAATATTATTATGGATAATATTATTAATATACTAAATAACAGTAATAATTATAACATCTTAAAAAAAAGTGTTTGGTTCCAGCAGCTGGGCCAACTTGTTTCTTTCAAGTATCGCTCATCACACAAACACTTAACACTTAAATGGACGAAAGCAAACATGCAACCACACACACACAGACACACTCGCGCATGTGCGCGCGCACACACACACACACACACACACACAAGTACTTTCAAAAAATAATACAAAAAAACCCTTCTTTCTTCCTTGTTCATTTTCAAAACGTAAACAATAGGGGGAAAAAATAAGTCAAAGTAAAATACAATAAGATCATATTACGTGAAACAAGTTGCATAGCTTTGAGATTCTTGTTTGTAATTTTTCAGGCACCTTTTCTCTCCAAGGTCTGACTGGTCGAGTGGTGCTTGAACGTCTCAGCCACATAAATAAGCCTCACTCCCTCTGTTTGTAACAAAAATATATTAGATATTATTTTTTTCTATGCTTTTTCCTTTCTTTTTTTTTCTAAAAGTGCCGTTAAGACTCTCTGAGCTGCTGAATGACTCCGGAGAAGAATTTGTATTCGAGAGAGTTCCCTGGATTGACTGAGGGATGGAGGGAGAAGGTGATGCCTGAAATGCTGTAGACATAAAAAAAATGTGATGATCATAAAGTCAACTGATCTTTCTCTCTGCCCTTTGTCTCCCTCCTGTCTCTCCCCTCCAGGGGTCAGAGGTCCTCCTCCTCTCCGGTCCTCTGGAGTCCAGCCCTGATTGTATGTTTACGAGCAGCCACACTCCTCCACAATCATGTTCTGGATGTCCTTCTTGATGATCTTTTGCTCCTCATTGTAGTAGAGCATGGACATGGCTCGTAGCCTTGTTGGCACGCAGCACGACCTCAGGTTCTGGAACGGGCTGTAGCCCCTCAAGCGGTACTGATTGATGACGGTGGAGTGAAAGGACAATGTTGACCCGGTGATGCTTGCCACATGAGTGGGGCACTCGCCCTCGCAGTAGTTGGCATGGTAACCAGATGGCGCGATTATCCAGTCGTTCCAGCCGATGTCTTTGAAATTGACATAAAACTGCCGTTTGCAGCACACACGGACTTTCCCATCACACTCCAGCCCTCGCTTTCTGCGACGCCGTGAGTCGCTGCTGTCGCCCTGCCGGACTACAGCCATGAGGAATGGCCGATGAGATTGTTCCCTCTGGTTTGCTCGCTGTGATGTCTCCGAGCTACGGGAGACCAGGATGAGTGTGGCTCCAGTGTCTGCACAGAGTGGACAAGACACCCTCAGGCTCAGCGTGGTGGTCTCAGTGTTCTCCAGCAGGGCCTGCACCGCCGCTGACACAGGGAAGGTGTGCCAGCCACTGCGACGGGTGTCGACTGTTTTCTCTGCCAGGAGGACGTCATCCAGAGGCAGAGACGGGTGTCTGTTAGGAGGCTGGCGCTGCTGAAAGAGGCGAATGGTGACTTTGGCTCGGCTGCGGTTGGCCTTAGCCAAGCGTAGGAAGAGCCAGACGTTAGCCTGCTCCACCAGTGATAGATCACCTCCTTCTTTAGAGAGGACGAAGTTCACCACACCCTGAGACTCACCTGAGAGACAGAGACAGAGACAGAGACAGGGTAAGGACAGTGTCCAGCATATTATCATGATGTCATGTATATGTCTCAAAATTAAACTCTTCTCTGATTGGCTAGTAACAATTGTGACAGCGCTGAAGCTCGACTGGCTGGTAAATCTAACAACCTTGTAAACCATGGACGCAGACTTATACTTAAGACTCCAGTCATCTGTGGACATGTGTCATTTTGGACACGCTGATGTCCATGGCTGTTTGTCTCAAAGCCCTTACTAAAGTGGACCCGGTCTTACACACACTCTCATCATATGCGTGTGTATGAGCCACATCTGAGCCCGACATATACACAGCACACACTTATTATTATGTTAGCGTCTCCTCCATGACCTCACACACTCCACTGATTGGACTCTTCCTGCTGACTCAGCAGCAGTGGTTGGAGGTTTTAGAACAAAGCAGTGTTTAACCCAGCTAATGGTTCCCACCAGGAGCTCTGCTGTCCTGACTGAAGCTCAGAGTGACAGCAGAGAAGTCTTTTTCTCTTGCCAACGTTGGAATTTATTTTGGGAGTTAAATGCCTTTTGGGATTTTTCCTGCAAAAGCTTGGCCCTCAGTTCTGTCTGTCAGGCATCTCTTCTCTCCGTGCACCAGTCGACAGAAACTGTTTACTGTGATAAGAAACTCAGGAAAACAACAAATGCTCACACGACATAAGCTAGAAATGTTGCCTTGTTAATGACTAACAGAGCTGTCATGTTTTTTTTTCAGTCAGGAATTTTTTACTCTTCACTTGGTGAATCATCATGAAGAATTAATCATCAGATTAAACAGTAACAATTAATGTGTCCATGAGTTTATGTAGTTTCTATTTGTTAAGAACGTTAAGGCTCTTTACACCACAGCAGGTATTAGTATGTTCTGTCATACACAACACACAGACACGCACACACACCTGTGTCTGTCCACACCTGTGTTTTACATTTCCATGACAGGCCAGGCCTCGAGTTAATCACTAGCTTCAGGACAACATTATTGTCCACCATAGTTACATAAGACCCTATCCCTTTGCATCACCCTCCACCCAGGCAATGTCTTTCCCTTGTAGGTGTCCATACAAAACTCACAGTCACAATTTGCTCTCAATCACACACACAAACACACACACAACTGGCCTCACCCTGTCGTGACTGGAAGAGGACTTGGTGTGTAGTTCCTCTCTGTCGTGACAGAGTAAAACCTAATAGCATGTTAGCAGCACGGAGCTGGAACGGCGGAGTGTCGTCAGCTCAGCCTGGTCCATGCACAGCCTGCTATTATGGCGGTAATAGCAGGCTGTTGCATGTGGGTCACCTGTTCAGTTGTGTCGCATGTATGTGAAGAAACACTGAAGAACCGATGTGTGTCCAAGTAACGTTGTTGTACTCACCCCCAAAGCTCAGTAATACAAGTTCTCATAAGAGGCACTTCTCATCATTCACAGTTTAGTTTTAATGGTTTGTAGAAAATGTGAAACAAGTGGTGTTTTTCATAACTACGCCTTTTGTCCAAATACACAATACACACAGGCTTTACAGGAAAGATGTAAAAAGACAGCAGATAGATAGATAGATAGATAGATAGATAGAAAGCTTGAACAACTTCTAGCAGCTCATTTACACTGAGAGATGAGAAATGTTTGTCTGCAGGAGTCTGTGTCCTCTGCAAGTCGTCACCTCACAGCTCCTGTAATCCCCCTCCATTTACACACCACCCCTCTGTACTAACCCTGTCACTTTGTCACACCGTGTCTGCGTGTCAGGGAGCAGAAGAACTGGAAGCTCTTCTGTGATCCATGACATGAACTGGACCGTGTGCTGCATCAATAAGGAATGATGAACTGACATTTGAGCCAGACATCATCATCAGCCTCCAGACATTCCCTAACTGTCCCATCAGCCCCTGGTGGTGCATCATGACTGCCATTTATCAGATGAAGGCTCTCTGAGCAGCTACAAAGATAAACACAACATCCTGCCAACATGGTACACACTGTTCAGTACAGTACAGTGTGTTGTTAAAAGGCCTGTTGGTTTATTATAAATCTTGTTACATCGTCTGTAATCCCTCATACACACTCACTCATAGACGTTGACAGATCAGGTTTTATCAGACACCTGGTGGTTGACACTGGCTCTTTCAGCCACAGTGCAAGGGCTTCTTCAAAAGCTCTGCATTCGAGTGTGTTTTCTGAACGTGTCAGTATTTTTCTTTTCAATATAGTTTTCATGAAAAATGCCTGAAATCTTATCAAGTTGTTGAGTTAATAGTTATTTTGTTTGCTTGACAGGGGCACCTGAACACATCGCCACCAGATCCAAGCTCAGGATGGTGTCCATCAGAGGGGGCGGAGCCTGAACTGTGATGCTGCAAACTCTGGATTTGACAGTTGAGATCTGTGAGTGAACCCACCCTCTCTCCTCTGTTCCCTGTGTTTACTGACTCCACAACAATCACACACTCACTTTTTCTCCCCCTCCGTCTCACCCCCCCACAGTGAGTGAGGGAGGAGGGTGGAGATTAGTCAAACCTGTCTGTAGGCAGAGTAGTAGTAACGTACTCGTATGTAATGTATGACAGATCAGCGTGTGAGGACTTCCTGACCTCATAGCATTAGTGTTTACATTAAAGGATCAAACTGTCCCTTTTCTGCACTGCTGTTAATGCACATCATGTGCCCCCTAACACCTTTAAAGCATTATTTAGTGATAAATACTTCAGCAATCGCGTGAGTTTGCAGGTGTTTGATGTTAGATCAGTGTCAGTGTGGTTCATCCTGAAGGGAATATGAATCCACCAGAGAGATGGGGATGTTTCAGTTTGAATTAAGAGCCACTGACCACACAGATGTGTCGTGCTGCTACAAGTACTCACTGTGGTACAAAGTGTGGATCAGTTGGCTGCTGATGTCCCACATTATTCTCTCCTGTTTGTTCATGTCGCCTTGTCTTTATTCCTGTTTACCATCAGCGGCATCACAGTCCGCCCTTTCTTCTGTCTTTTAGTTTACACTGGGAGGGGTCAGTGGGCTGAGTGTACCCCCGCCCCAACACACACACACACACACACACACGCACACACACACAATCTCACACATCTATCTTAAAAGTTTAAAATCAACTTTCACATTTTCCTCCAGTAGTTTGAAAATGTCACAATGTGATTAAAGATCTTTGGTGCATATCTAAAGACAAAACAACATAAAAATCCACTGCTTACAGGGAAGGGTAAAACAGTAAGGATAGTCTGTGTAATGATGTTTTAGGGACATTTAAAGGATCTTTTACAGGAATAAGTCTTGCAGGCCGATCACACTCTGCTCAGCCTTATTGGTAGCACATGTGCTAGTAAACACACACACACACACACACACACACACACAAGGCCGTGCAAGACTATTACACACAAAAATATCTGTCAAGCGGTTGGTAAACACAGGTGGAGAGGAGGCATCAAAGCAGCATCGCTGCCAAAATACCACACTCCGGCATCATCAGAGCTCAACCCTCTGAACACACACAAACACACACATACACACCACACCAAATCCAGCTGCATATGGAGTTGTAGTCATTTTCAGTTTTTACATTTGGGCGTCTCAAAGTGAAGGGATGGAGAATGGAAAGAGGACGTCATGTTCAAATGGTACTGCCACGCCAAACATGACCCAAATTAGAAGAGGAAGCGACTGATCAAAGGCTGTGGGTGTAATTTCAGATCAGGACAGTTGATGTCACTTCTGTATAATCAGTTTGTTGATACAAACTTCTTGGGTTCTTGGCTATTAATTAAATGAAATACACTGAAATGACTTTGTGAGAGGTATAACCACCCACCTACCAGAGTTACCTGACTGGACCTACCTGTCATAGGTTTATATAATAATAATAATATACATTGTGGTATATAAATATGTGGTAATATCTATGACCTTTTCTGGGTCTGTTCTGTTGTGTTTGTTTTGGTATATTTTCCATAGCATGTTTTAGTGTATTGCCATAGCTGTTTTTTAACTGCTGCTGCCAGATACTTTCTCTTGAAGGGCCAACATAGTAAAGTCAAGTAAAAGTGGAAGAAAAGGAGGCAGACGGCTGAAACTTCTGTAACAGCTTCGGCTCGTTTTGTTAAGTTGTTTAACTTGCTCTGTTGCGTATTTTGGCTGTTGGTACCAAATAAAACGGGGCTGTGAAATGTCCCTAGCATTGACATGCCATTAAATTTAGCTTGAAACATGAGGACAATAACATAAACAGCTGTGGGTCCTGCACTCATCTGTCATCTTACCCTGTGTGTCTTTTTATTGTCTTTTTAGTGGTTTAACGCAGTGAGTTTATGTGTGTTTTATTTTCAGAGCCTGTCTACAAAGCCAGATTTCTCTCCCCGGGTGATAAAGCTTAAGCTAAATTGCAGTGGCAGCTCCTAACGCTGTGTCTCTGTGGGCTCCCAGGCTGGTTGGCTTATAACGAGTAGTTGGTCCATTCTGTTGCTTTACACGCTGCGTTGGCTCAGATTTGCATACAAGCCTTTGACAGGCTAAAATAATACGTCCTCAGCTTCTATGTTTGGAGTGTGTGATGAGACATGGTGACAGGACAGAGACGTCATAGACCTTAGACGGCCCTCAGCGTGTTCACTGACGAGCTCATGGTTCAAACAGAATCTGGGTCGATGTAAACGATGTGTCAGCCCTTACAGCATATGAGCTGCAGCTCTGATCAATCACTGTGATGCCAAAGGTCATGACCTGTTAGGACTGAGAGAGAAGGTGGCTGAGTGATGATGAGGAACCTTGGCCAGTTAAACAGCGGTGAAGAAAACGCTGGGTTGTTACAGTGCTGACAATACTGTAAACTGGTCTCTGAAGACAAGCGGTGAATTAGGGGTGGAGTCAGGAGGAGTCATTCAGGGACAGTGACCCGGGCTGAAACGTTCACCTCTGTGTCTCCCCCCAGCAGCTCCTCCCCCGCTCCTCTCTTTTTGAACGGGCCTGTATTTAGTGTGGCTGCTGGCTGGCAAAGAGCAGGGGGACTGCAGAGATGTCTCACTCTGACTGTTTTTCAGAGAACCGAGGACCTTCGATAACAGGAAATTAAACCTGAAGTCATGCAAATGTCATTTTGTGTTTCAAATGCTCTGTTAATGTGACTCACAGACGCATTAGTGGATGTGAAACCTTTTTCCAGTTCAATTATAATATATGTAATGTTATGCAATAATTTAAATCAAATGTAGTGAGCAAAGGGTCACCAGGAATAACCTCTAATTAGGGCTAAGATGGATATTTGCGTCTCCTTTCAAAATAAGAGCACTTAGTGTTGTAAGTGGATCATATAATAATCAGGTAGCGACATCTTTTAGTTTTGACATTTTAAACAGCTGAAGAAGACGGTGCAGTTTGTTGGGGAATATTTTCGACGCGATCATCTCATGGTGCCTTAGAGAGTATTTGTGGCAGTAGGCTGGTGTGTGTATGGGACTGTTTTGAAAGCAACCGCAGTGTGTGATCATGGTCATGAAGGAACATGTCACCCACTGTAACTGTGTGACTCACTGATGTGTTTTAATGGCTTCTGAGAACTGGAGGAATCTTAACGTACTGGGCTGGAAGACACAATATTCCCACTCCTGCCCTCGGGGTCTACAGTTTGTTCAGATTTCTCTCAGGCGGTGTCTGTTTGTGTGCAGCCAGTCTGGACACAATATGTAGTTGTTTACTATGTAGTGATTCATCTCCACAGACATAGAGCATCTTTGGCTGCTGGTCACACTTCAAAGAAGAGCCAAACGATGTGGTGGGACAACGTCGACTAAAACGAGCCTCCAGGGGTTTAAACCAACAGCGTTACGACTGCACGGACCCTACTGTTAACACGCCATAAACACGCTACAGCCACGTCACGCTCAGAAAGAAGTGACTGACGGAGGAGAAGAGCGAGTGAAAACCAGAAAGAGTCAGTGCCAAGAGAAAGATGAAAGAAGATCAAATGAAACAAACGAGGAGGAAACCGAGCCTGAGAGAAAAGAAAACAGAGAAAGGAAATGTGCTAATTGTGGTTTATTTTCCTATCAGACGGATGCTTTTGTCTTTCTTCGTCTTTTTTTATCGGCTGTGGTTCAGTGTTTCCCCTCAGTTTTCGGAGGTCAATGAACCGGACCCCCGAGCATGTCAAGTGGGTTGCTAGTTTGAATCCCCAGACAGAGCCGGCAATAGATCTAACAATGACTGGTTTATTCTGTCTGCCAGAGGAGGGAAGGGTAGATCGAGGTTAGGAAGAGGGAGAGAAGCAGATGAAAGAGGAAGAGATTGTGGAATGTTGCTAATGATGTGTTCAATTAAGTTCAATTAGCCTAATTGTCCTCTGTGTGTGAGGAAAGATGGGGGGGGGGGGTATAAACACGGAGGGGAAGAGTCATTTAAACAGAACAGTCCAATGGATGGAAAGAAAACAACAGACAGATTGATATTGTGTCAGAGTTGCCAAACGGATGTTGACACTTCGCCTCCTCCAAGAACCCCGGCATCTCTCCACTCCCTAACTCGCCATCTTTGTTGCCCAAAAGAATTACTGAGGTCCCTGAATGCATCAGTTATTCCTAACAAAGTACAGAGTTGGGGTTTGGGTTCAGAGGCTAAAAGGTGTGACGTTACAGGGTGATACCTGACGCAGGTGTATGTCAACGTGTTCCTCAGGAGTTTCTGAGTCTCAGCTCTAGAGTGGACTGAATGAAGATCTTTTTGGTTGGACTGGCTCTGTGGTTGTGTGCTTCTGTGAGCATAAAGAGGAGTTTCATCATCAACCCATCAGGAGTCAGATTTTTGCAGTGATTGTTGTTGGTTGAGAAGCTGAAGAAACTTTGATCTGAAGCAGGAAGAAGTCAAAGATTTTCTTTGAATAAAGCTGATAACCCTCATTCAGACTTTTTCCATCTTCTCCTGCAGGCTCTCGCCGACAACCACTCAAACCACACCCACTGACATCCACAGGAAGACGACCTAATCCAGCCCTCCGCCTGACGTACAGGTGAGCTCATCACCTGTGTCTTTTTATCCCTGGTTTTAACATGGTTTCTCACATGTTTTCATTCATTACTACTGGGTGACATGAAGCTGATCTCATGTTTACCACAATAAACATGAGATATGGCGTTGTGAGTGAACATCCACACAATCACCAGATGGAGATGAAGCATTACAGACTGTCAACACAATGTATAGTCTGATGTAGTAAACATCACAAACTGGAGAGCGGAAGCTGTTGACCTCACAGAATGTTTAAAGGGTGGAAGCTGGAGGTCAAAGGTTGAAGAGGAGACGAACGAGAGGACGGGAGGTCCACAAACACACAAATGCACAGCAGCACTTCCACCTCCCTGTTCTCTGTCGCTACCGTCTGTCAGAGAATCATTCCAGCACACTCTGCACTGCTTTACACACACACACGCACGCACACACACACACCACACACACACACACTCACACTCACGGGGAGTGGGTGGGTGGGGAGGGGTGACAGCGACACACAAATCTGCTCTGACTTTAAGTAGATAATGAGGTATTCTTCAGAAACAGCAGGAGGTGGTTACAGAGGTGTGCGTGCGTGCGTGTGTGTGTGTGTGCATGCATGCGTGTGTGTCTTTGTGTTAATGTGTGTGTGTGTGAGACGGATGACTCAGTAAGCAGGTGGAATATTAAGCAGGTGGACACTGATCATTTTCAACAAGCTGATATTTTTTTTCCCCCACGTATGCACACAGACACACACACACAGACACAGACACACACACACAGACACAGACACACACACACACACACACACACACACACACTCAGTTGCAGGGACACTCATTGATAAATATGTAATTCCCTCTCTGGTCTGATGTAAAGGTGTAAACCCACAGAGAAGTGTGTTCTCATAACAATGGTTTGAACCAAAAATGATTTTTAGAAAGCTGTAGCACACACGCACGCACGCACACACATATACATACTCTCTCTCTCTCTCTCACGCACACACACACACACACACACACACACACACACACACACACAGTATATAGCCATATGTACTGTACATACCAGCCTCGGCAAAGGTGATAATCTCAGTCGTCTCCTGTGCATCACCGCTGTCTCCCAGCCGAGTCGCCGCCGCTTCCGCCGCTGCTCCTCCCCCCCCTCCTCCCCGGCCTCTCCGCCCTCGAGCCTCGTCCTCCCCCTCGATCTGCACGCTGCCGTCTTCTGCCACTCGCCCAACGTGGAGCTTGCGCAGGGCGTTGAGGAGAGCGGCGCGCGGCACAGGCCGGGTGATGTTTGGCCGAGCCTGCAGATGCAGCATGTTGAGGATGTGCCTTTTCACCGCCTCCACCACATCGTGCTGTGCCACCTCCTCCTCTTCTCGCCCGTGTCCCATTGCATTGTCTGCTGCCATGCCACCTTCGTTCCTCCTCATCCTGGCCAGGGCACAGGAGGGGCAGTGGGAGCTGGAGGCAGCCTCTGGTAGTGTCTGGTGGTGAGGGTGGATGGTCAGAGACAGTGGCAGTGCATGGGGTTCGGACACCAGGTCCAACGATGAGCTGCAGCTCTGCACCAGGATCAGGACGGTCCAGCTGATCAGAGGCAAGACAGACATGATGGCAGAAGATATCTGACGGACTGCTGGGTTGGAGTTGGTGATACTGCCAGATGCACAGATGGACAGACGGAGCCGGGAAGATGAAGAAAAGTTCAGTTTGGGTTGAAGAAAAAAAAAGTTTCCTGAATAAAATGTTTTTTTTTTGTTGAAAAGTCAGCGTCCCTCCTTCTCACTGTCTTTGTCTCTTCTCTCTTTTCTTCTGTGAGAAGTTTGGAAGCTGCAAAGTTGAGCTGGGCTCACAGTCCACCTGCGAAGACGGACGGAAAAGCTGTGAAGAAAGGAGAGAGAGAAAAGAATGAAGAGTGCAGAGAGAGAGAGAGAGAGAGAGAGAGAATGAGTAATCTTTATCTTTGTGGTCAGGGACAGATGGCTGGAAAATGTGGAGGCGTCAGAAGAAAGAAAGAAGAAAGAAGAAATGGAGGAGAAAAGTCTGAGACGTGATGAATGGATGATGAAAAATCTGAAGTGCAGGAGGAGTAAAGTCGCTGCAGTGAGTGTGTGTGTGTCTGTGTGTGTGAGCGTGTGTTAAAGAGCAGTTTGACAAAGTTATCCCAGAGACGGGAGTTCCTCTCTCTCTTTCCTTTACCCTCTCTCTCTCTCTCGCTCTCTCTCTCTCTCTTTCTCTGTGTGTGTGTGTGTGTGTGTGTGGTGAATGCATTCCCTCACTCACCAGTTGAATGGTTTTACCGGAGTGGGCTGGACTCTCTCTCTCTCCTTGCTCTCGTCTTTCTTTCCCTCCTTCTGCTTCTCTCTCCTCTTTCTCTCTCGGCCTGGCAGCTTCCTACCATAATTATACCCCCCTCCCTCCATCCCTCTCTCTCTCTCTCTCTCTCTCCACCCTAGTCTCCTCCCATTTCACTCTGTGACTCACAGCACTTCCAACTTTTACCTTCAGCCTCCTCCCTCCCTCCCTCCCTCCCTGTCTGCCTTTATTTATTTCTTCCCTCTCTGTGTTCCTCCCTCTGTTCGGCTGTTAATGGAGCAAAGCTGGGATTCCTTTACCCCCCTTCACTCCCCCTTTCCCTCCCACAGTGGGCTGTGAATGAGTTACATGCTGTGGGGGAACGTCTTGGATGACACGGTCTTCGCCGGACTGTCCTCTCCATTGACAGTCTGTCAGTCTGTGTGTGTCAGTCTGTGTGTGTGTGTGTGTGTGTGTGTGTGTGTGTGTGTCTGGATGTTTAGTCTGCTGATTACTGTTCATGTTCAGTCAACATGACATCATGCTCCATGACTGTGTTGTACCGGTTGGTCACGTTGTGGTGGCGACGGCGTTGGGTCTGCACTGGGGATTCCACCAACTCCTGTACTGCTCAGTGTCCTGGTTTATCAGCTCTTTATTTAAACATCTGATAACATCTTCTAATGTCTCCAGTCTCAGGCGATATCACGTCGTCACTCGGGACAAACTCTCATCCAGAGTCTCTTCCTTGGCTCTTGTTCGTCAGATAAATCGGCTCCAACATCTCCCTGGGTGTTGGAAGTAAGAACTGTTGTGGTTTTAACTTGTTTTAATGTTTAGCACAGAAACAAAAAAGGAAAACTACTTGCTGAAATGATTGATCCAATAGTTTGCCAACAACAGTCATCAGCTGCTGAAGATTCACAACTTTTCTTCACGTACAGTGATGTAACCAGTAATTGGACAACTTCCTTCCTGGCTCATCCAATAAGATGAACGTTGTCTACAACATTTTTTTTTATTATGTTTCTTCTCCATCAGCTTCATTTATTTCATCAAATGTGTTGTACCTTGGGCTCAGAACTAAATGCTTTGCTGTTGTAGTGATAAAAAGCTGAAGCCTTTGTCTCTTCTTCAGGTTTTTTTTCTTCCAGCAGTCTGGCCATCCGTCCACTGACACTGACAAAGGACATGACAACAAAAACCTGTGAAGCAGAACATGACCATGGGAGAAGATCAAGGTTATCATTAACATCATCCTCACAGTGCCTCAGAAGATCACCTGTCACTCCTCGATATTTCACAGTCAACTCTTTGTCATTGTGTTTGGTTTTATTGTGAAAGGCTTTGCAGGAAGGCCTGAAGAAGCTGCGTTGTAACATTTTGTTTTAAATGAACAGGCTAATGTCTTAGGGGGTTTTATTGTTGTTTCGAACTGGTGAGTATTTTTAGTGTGTTTTCTCAGAGGAGTCAAAGTTCTAATTAGTAAAAGTTATGAATCTAGTGAATCGAAACAGTTTTTATGTGGGTTGTCATTAATTCATATTACTTTGTGCTTTAGGAGTAATCAGGGGAACGAGTGGACATATCGGTACATAGTTTCTATGAAATGAATCTGAAGCTTATCTAATATGTTGCTGGTTCGAGAGGATTTTAAAGGTGAAATGTAGAAGTTCTACAAGGGGATTTCATGGGTTCAAAGAAAGTCCTCAGTCATGATCATACTCAGTGCAAACAAGTTGTTGTTTCCGAGGTTGTAGCGAAGCCCAAAACTGGGGTGTAGTTCTTGGTTCGCGGTTGGTGTCACGTCAGACAGATGTGAGTCCGGTGGTCCACGGACTCACATCTGACTGTAGAGGAAGCAGAGAAGACGTAGAGTTACACACCGAATCAGATGTCTGGGATTCACCCTCTGCTGTTACATCATCACTGTGGGGGGAAGCGTGTGTGTGTGTGTGTGTGTGTGTGACTCACTAGACGTCTAGTTTTCTTTTATTAAAAAAAAAAACCCTCCAGCTTGTGTGTTTGTGTGTGTGTGTGTGTGTGAGAGAGAGAGCGCACATCTCCCAGAGTTACCTTATAAAGGCATTCCAGTGTGTATTATGGAAATTGACTTGTCTGCACTGGGCTTCTTTAAATAACTCACAACCTGTGAGTCATGAACCTGTTGTCACGCCGGCAGCAGCAGCACTGGGCCACTGCTTGTTCTTAAAGTCGCCCAAAAACCACATCAGACCAAAACACGTTTGGAGCAGCTGAACCTCCTCACCCTGCCAGTCCATCATCTGCTGCTGCATCTGTTCTCACCTGGACCCTGTAGCCACAGTGTCGTGGAAACGTCTACGTGACGTGTGTACATCACTCGCTGATGTACACACACATTTCTATATTTCAGAAACAGTGTTACCGTCATATACTGTCTGAGCAGGGAACGTGAACGTGCCTCAGCTTGTTAATGTGTGAAGTCAGTGTGTGTCTGTGTGTTTGGTTTCCTGCTCAGTGACCACTTCATGTTCGTTAAATGATGTAAACAAAGATCATTTATCACATTCTTGTGATGCGTTTACAGGCCGGTGTTACAGCCAGGCCGATGCTGAAGCTTTGTCATCTGTCAGGGCCCAATGCAGATTGAACTGTTCCATCTAGTGGACATCAGCTGTACTGTCTCTGTGACCTCAAAGTACCTCTACACACTTTTTACCCCCCCCCCCCTTTTACGGTCTTTTCCTGTCATTTGCTGTTAAGGGTCAAAGTGTGTTGTGTTGTGTCGTCAGTGTCAGTCAAGTTCACTAAGTTTTCCTGTTTTACAATAGAACATTTTACACTGATACCCTGATGAGGCCTAATGATGTCACAGCTGTTACCGTTGTGTTGGTACGTTGTGTGTGTGTTGAAAAAAGGGGGGCTGAGTGTGTGTGGATTCAAGTTTATTTACATGCTGCATTCCAGTCCCCCCACACACACACTCACACATTCACCCTCACACACGCAGACAAACTGGGGATTTCAGGGATTTCTCCACCACATCATTCATGGTTGTGTTGTGTGCCACATGTGAGGGTGTGTCTGTCCTGTGATGTGGTTTTCCTCCTGGAGGGAGATGTCTACTTAACAAGCCAGCTGAAGATGATGAGTTCATGTTTGATCTGTACCGTTCTCCCTGTGTCAGGAGTGACAGTGTCACCTCTGCACTCTGACCTCCTGTTATTTGGTTCTTTTTGTCCAGGAGGTGTTGAGAGCATCGGTCTGTGCCAGACGCCAACAGAGAGGCCACTCCCCGACAACCTCTGTTTCAAAGGTAAAGTCCACTCAGCACTGAACAGAACCAGAGAGCGTCACTGTTCATCTCCCTGACCTCTCATTCCCATGTCAGTCTGTAAACGACTGCACAACAAGAGTCATATGGAAAACATGGGAAAAACCCAGCTGACACTGGCTTCACAGTCATTCCCATAAAAATGCTGCTTCTCAGTGTAAACACCGCAGTATTAAAACATGAACGTGAGCAACTAATATTTGATCATGAATAAGAACCTTGCATTGTGTGATGGGAGTAAAGTCAGACTTTTAGAAGAATGTGAACACGTCAGCATGATGATGCTTCAGCTTGTTCCACTGAAGCTTCACATAGAAGCTGCTGTGGAAATATTCCCAGATAACAGGACAAAGCCAGGTGAAGAGTTCTCTCCATCTTCTCTTCCTTGCCTCCCTGTTTGTAACCGTTTGACCATCAGCTTATCTGGGTCTTACTGCCGCCTCTGTGGACAAACACCTGAGTGGATCTGTCCGTCCGCCACACTGACGCAGTTCTCAGAAGCCTCGCTGGCGAAGAGCAGGACGTGTTGAGCAACCTCCTGACCGCAGCGTCGATTAAGGCCAAACCACCGTATGCGATCTGTCCAAACATGACAAGGAGCAGGGGAAATGATGTGAGACAGGAGGAGGGTGGAGAAGGGAAAGACAAACTGCAGTGAGGAAACCAGGAGAAGAAGGATGTGGTTTCTCAGCTGAACACTGGACAGACTGTGTTCAAACACACAACCTGCTTCTTCCCGTCAAAGCTTCATGAGCACATTTCACCTGCTCCATCCATCACTATGCTTCAGTGTGTTCCCTCCTCCTGAAGCTCTCAGCCAACCGGAATCCCTCACAACTGCTGCCATGGTAACGACCTCCAAATCAGTTCTCAGCTGCTGCCAGGAATTATACACACACATTTATATAGGTGTGTGTGTGTGTGTGTTGTAAGTGAGCCAACATCGACCATGATACCTCAGCATTAATTATCATCAGCACTGATACTGTAACAGGAAGTGGACACACACACACACACACACACATACACACACATAGATCCAGGTGTTGATTAAGTTGTTGACTCTTTGAAGCTTCATTACATCTATTGCTTTGTCTTCTTAAGAAAAGAAAATGTCACATCGAAGCAAACCGTTTCTTAGCCCCCTGTAGTAACCAGCGTGAGATCATGGTAATCTGATTACTTTGACCATCTGTGTCTGTGTTACCTTGACTCACTCCTTCCAGTAAACCCTCCTCAGAGGAGGTCAGATAGAAGAGCAGGTTGACATGTGGATGAGAGGATAGATCTGAATGGAAGGTCTGTGTTTACAGCCATGAAGCTGTTGTCTTTATTGTCCATCAGTCTCTGTTGGTCTTATATCTTCTGTCGGTGACTCGAGCTCCGTTCTGTTGTCCTGACTAAGAAGTCCGATTTATTTCAGTCGTTCTTCAGCCACAGCTGATCCCCACCGATGTTTTGTCTCCCAGCAGGAGACGTCCTCAGCAGACAAACAAACAGTAGCATTGCTGATTTGTTTAAAAGTTTCAAAAGACCTTAGTTTACAATTTCCTAACAAGTGTGCAGTGTGGTTGTGTTTCTCTGTGGCAGAGAGCTGGGTGGAGTGTCCTCAGTCCAGGGTTATTCTGGGACTTGAACCATAAACAGTTTGAAACATCATGGTTCAGGGTCACGCAGACTTCACGGTGTGATTGTTGCAGTGGGGTATCGAATACGTCGCAGCCATGTTCTTGAGTGGAACCACATTTGTGATGTTGTGGGGACCAAATCAAGATTCGGTTTTCTAACTTGTAACGACTCATGATCTGCAGATACAGTGTGGACTGAATACATGAAGGAGTCAGTCAGACCTGTGTGTGTGTGTGTGTGTGTGTGTGCGTGTGTGTGTGTGAGTGAGAGATGATTCAGACTGACAGGTTATATAAAAGTGCTTTTGTTTGTGGATTTAAGTGGAACCTGATTCTTTGCTGTTGCCTCTAATTGCTGCTTTGCACAAACCCAGTCTTTGTAAGAAAATCCACATTTGACCAGCGTTTGGTTTTTCTGTTAAATTTATCGTTGTGTTTATACGACGAACACTTCAGACTGGAAGAGCTAACACACACACACACACACACACACACACAGTGGCTTTTTCATCTGCTTCTCCTCCAGATGATCCTCTGTAGGTTTCATCTTGTAAGCGCTCTGTTTAATGACTTCATCTGCTGAATTATTCATCCTCAGATGTAATTTGAGAAGACTTTATGCAATATTATGTATTTTTGATGACTTGATTTCACAGGCTTTCATCTGGGGTCTTGTCTCAGAGAGAGCTCTGCGCTGGCTGTGTGGACCCAAGCGTTTTCCACCGTGTGTATGTCAGCATGTTGACACAACATGAGCTCTGTGTGGCCTGTGAGGCGAGACCCAGGGATAAATGCAGGTGGTAAAGAGCTCTGTGCTGCCTTAATAACTGGAGGATCGAGGTGTTTGTCAGTGACACCATGATCCAACATGTGGCATGATTCCATCAGGGAAGACTTTTTAATGTGGTACGATTCAGTCTCATCCCGTTTTTAATTCAGACATTAATTTGGAATTAGTCACAATCCGATAATTTGATAAAAGCAATGATTACCTTCAGATGGCTCCTATATGTCATGTCAAAACTACACAGCATTATGTTTATAAGTTAGTGTGTGTGTGTGTGTGTGTGTGTGTGTGTGTGTGTGTGTGTGTGTGTGTGTGTGTGTCAGCGTCAGCCCTCCCCTGACCACAACAAGGTTGGGGCTTTAATCCTCTCTGATGACTCTGCTGAGATCAAACAGAAATCACACTCACAGTCACGACTCACAGATCACACTTTTACTGACACGCTGACATTCGTGTAGACGTGTGCGTGTGTGTGTGCGTGTGCGTGTGTGTGTGTTGTCCTTCTCAGACTTGGCCTAAGATCAGTGAAGTTAGCATGAAATTAGATGTTGTAGTTTGTGTACAGACAAGTGCAGGAGCTGTGACAGGTGAACGTTGGCAGCTGTTTTTTTTTTTTACTATTTGTTGATGAAAGTTATAAATAGTTGAACCTCACTGTGTGTGTGTGTGTGTGTGTGTGTGTGTGTGTGTGTGTGTGTGTGTGTGTGTGTGTGTGTGTGTGTGTGTGTGTGTGTGTGTGTGAGCGAGAGAGAGAGAATAACCACAGTGACAGATGACTCTTTGAGGCCTGAACGCTCTAACACAGATGGTATGAAGTCAGGAGGCCATGACGTAACACACACACCTGGACTGACATCAGCCTGTGACCACAACAAGGTGGCGGCTGCAGTCACTTTCTTTATGGACTGGATCAAACAGAGTCAGTTCATCAGAGGACAGCCCCATCCTGATGTCACTTCCTGTCTGACCTCTAAACTGAATACACCTCCTTCCAGTATGTAAACCATGTAAACGCTTGATCTTCCACTCTGTGCTTTAGATGAAGATATTTAAAGTTAGCATCTCGATTATATCTCTGTTATAAAATCCAACCAGTCTCTGTTGACAGTACTGTCTCTCTCTCTCTCTCTCTCTCTGTGTGTGTGTGTGTGTGTGTGTATGTGTGTGTGTAAGACAGTAATTGCTTCACACAAACTGATCTTCGAAGTTCAAAATAAATAAATACACAGGTATGTAAAATAACTTTCTCACACACACACAGACCCGATGACGTCATTGTTCAGGAAGACGTCCATGTTTATGATGACCATAGATGGTCACTACACAACCTACACCTAACCCTGGGAATGTGTGTGTGTGTTTAACTTTGCAGGCTGCCACTGTGTGTGTCTTTCCAACACCTGTAAAATCTCCAGCAGTGATTCGTCAGCACTGAACACGCAGCAAGCTGTTTGTCCTGGCAGTTGTGAGTGTGAGTCTGTGTCTGTCTGTCTGTGTGTGAGTGTGTGTCTGTGTGTCTGTGTGTGAGTGTGTGTCTGTGTGTGTGTGAGACAGACAGATTTACAGGACATGAATCAGCAGATACTCTTGTTTGAGGTGGGCTGCTTCACCACAACACACACTCATTACTAATGCAGTAAGAGACTCAAGTAAACATTGCACAAATCTATAAGCACACACACACACAGACAGACAGACAGACAGACACACAGACAGACAGACAGCAGAATTCATTATCTTGGTGTTGTGAATCTCTGAAGGGCACAAAGTGTTTCACTCACAGGCTGGTTTGACAGTTTCTGTGACCTCACAGGGTCGAGAGGTTAAAGTGTGGCAGCCGGGATCTGATGTCACAGTGGCGTTATGGCAGGAGTGAAACTTCACTGTGGTGTGTTGTGGTATGTTGTTGTGTGTTGTGTTGTGGTGTGGCATGGCATGGTATGTTGTTGTGTGTTGTGTTGTGGTATGGTGTGTTGTGTTGTGTTGTGTTGTGTTGTGTTGTGTTGTGTTGTGTTGTGGTCTGGTATGGTATGTTGTGGTGTGTTGTGTTGTGGTATGGTGTGGTGTGTTGTGGTATGTTGTGTTGTGTTGTGTTGTGGTATGTTGTGGTGTGTTGTGTTGTGGTGTGTTGTGGTATGGTGTGGTATGTTGTGGTATGTTGTGTTGTGTTGTGGTATGTTGTGGTGTGTTGTGTTGTGGTGTGGTGTGTTGTGGTATGTTGTGGTCTGGCATGGTATATGTTGTGTTGTGGTGTGGCGTGGCATGGTATGTTGTGATATGTTGTTGTGTGTTGTGGTGTGGTATGTTGTGTTGTGGTATGTTGTGTTGTGGTATGGTATGTTGTGGTGTGTTGTGTTGTGGTATGGTGTGGTGTGTTGTGTTGTGGTGTGTTTTTTTTGTGGTGTGTTGTGGTATGTTGTGGTGTGTTGTGGTGTGGTATGTTGTGTTGTGGTGTGGTGTGTTTTTTTGTGGTGTGTTATGGTATGTTGCGGTGTGTTGTGTTGTGGTATGTTGTTGTGTGTTGTGGTGTGTTGTGGTGTGTTGTGGTTTGTTGTGGTGTGTTGTGGTGTGTTGTGGTATGTTGTGATTTGTTGTGTTGTGGTGTGTTGTGTTGTGGTATGTTGTGGTGTGGTGTGTTGTGGTGTGGTGTGGTGTGTTGTGTTGTGGTATGTTGTGGTGTGTTTTTTTGTGGTGTGGTGTGTTGTGGTGTGTTGTGTTGTGGTATGTTGTGGTATGTTGTGGTGTGTTGTGGTATGTTGTGGTTTGTTGTGTTGTGGTATGTTGTGGTGTGTTGTGTTGTGGTATGTTGTGGTGTGTTGTGGTGTGTTGTGTTGTGGTATGTTGTGGTATGTTGTGGTGTGTTGTGGTATGTTGTGGTTTGTTGTGGTGTGTTGTGGTGTGGTGTGGTATGTTGTGTTGTGGTGTGGTGTGTTGTGTTGTGGTGTGGTGTGGTGTGTTGTGTTGTGGTGTGGTGTGGTGTGTTGTGGTATGTTGTGGTGTGTTTTTTTGTGGTGTGGTGTGTTGTGGTGTGTTGTGTTGTGGTATGTTGTGGTGTGTTGTGGTATGTTGTGGTTTGTTGTGTTGTGGTGTGTTGTGTTGTGGTTTGTTGTGTTGTGGTGTGTTGTGTTGTGGTATGTTGTGGTGTGTTGTGGTATGTTGTGGTTTGTTGTGTTGTGGTATGTTGTGTTGTGTTGTGGTGTGGTGTGTTTTTTTGTGGTGTGTTGTGTTGTGGTGTGGTGTGTTGTGGTGTGTTGTGTTGTGGTATGTTGTGGTGTGTTGTGTTGTGTTGTGGTGTGTTGTGGTATTAGAAACGCAGTGAATGGAAAATCTTGACTCTGTGGAGAAACGGGAGAAAATATAAATATGAGACGTCCTGATGCTGCTCCACTTCACACACTCTGCTCCACAGGTGGAGTGATGTTGTTGTTTACCAGTACGCTGCCTTAAACAGTTGCATATATGTGATCAGATGTTAGTGTGATCTCAGAGGACAGACGATATACAGCCAGTCTGCCCCCCCCCTCCCCCCATCCTCCTAAAACCAGTCTGAAGTGGTCCAGTAGCTTTTACAGTGATGCATAATGTAAGTGAGGCCGCTCTAAAGGCCTCTCTGCCCCACACAGCTGGATGTTAACATGCCTCCTAGCGCCATCATAAAAAGCTGCTATGCATTATGGAGATGAAATGAATGTTTTGGGGACGTCATGCTCCCGCGCTTTGCATTTAATGTGCTTTTACCTCCAAAAGCAGCTGGGAGCGCTGCGGGTGACCTGTGCAGAGCCAGATGAGCAGTGGACAGATTTCTCACGCTCCGTCACACAGAGTGAAGGACCACTGAATACTGAGCCCTGCCGGACCCCATCAGAACACCGATCCACCTGCAGCCCCCCCACCCCCCCCAAAATGTACCATCGGTTTGCCACTAACAATGTCAGATGGAAACCACAGAGGTGATGCAGGTTCTCCGGTGTCAGTACACAGACAATAACAAACAAATGTTCCTGCAGAGAAGACAGTGGACCAACCTCTGATCAACATCTGCTCATAGGCACAGCAAGCACATGTGTCCTTCACGATGATAGTGATGTCTGTCCCCACAAAGTGAAGATATGAATTCCCGGGCGTCCACGCAGAGACACAGGTTCCCACATGTGCATGAAGACCAAAACAGACTGCTGCTGTTCCCGTAGAGACGACAGCCACTCATTGATGAGCCAGTTGAACACAGCGGAGGTTTTCCTGGCCACCGGAGTGTCTGCCTGCAGGACGTCCAGTCAGGGGGGAGTTTTTCAGGGGGATATCAGGTCAAGGTGTCTTTGCAAAATTAAATCCCAGAAAATCTGAGGAAATATTGATACTTTGTATCACATATCAAACAAGTGAGACGTAGCTGGAGCGAAGACGGTTTCTTCATGGCTGAAGTTCATTTCAGTTCAGCGTGCACTTTCATATTCATATTCAGATTCCTCCTTTTTGTTCCGCTCCCTTGTCTCATTTCCAGCCCTCTCTCCGCCCCCGCCCCCCACCACCCCCCTGTTTATACATTCATCCCCTCCCTCTTTTCTCCCCAGTCATTTTGTATGTAGGTCGAATAGCTGTGTTAAATGTAAATGTCCCTCATGCATAGCAGAGCAGGCCTCCATCAGAAATACAGGGACTGAATGAGAAATGAAATTAAACACCTCCAGCCTCTTCAAATATTCACCCTGTCTCACTGCGTGCGTGTGTGTGTGTGTGTGTGTGTCCTGGTGTGACCCTGCAGAGGCTGCAGCCGCCTGTGGAGTTGATGTGAGTTCGTTGGCGCCGGGTTACCAGCTTTAATGAGGGGGTGGAGGGGGTGGGAGGGGGTGGAGGTTGGGAGGGGGGGCAGGCCCCAGCACAGGTGTCACCACCTGCACTGGAATAAAAAAACAACCTGCAGAGTTGGACGCTGGTGAGTAAAGGACTGAACAGTTGCAGGTGTTTATGATGAGCAGTGTGATGCTCAACATCTGCTGTGTCCTTCATCTCATCAGAACAAACAGGTTTTCTGTCCACGTCTGTTTCATCAGTGCAGCAGCAGCAGCAGCAGCAGCAGCAGCAGCAGGATGCTGTGACTGAGAGGTCACCGGTTCAAACCCTGACGTCCCTACACCTACAAGTGGTCACACACTATGCGCAGGTCATCAGCGTTTGATGCTCCACACCTTCTCATGGCCGTCAGTTAAAATCCACCGCTGCTGTGTTTAGAGGAAGTTCCTAACCAGATGCTGTCCGCGTAAGACACTAATCAATCACTGATCAATGAGCGTTCAGTCATCTCTTAAACTCCTGGAAAAGCCCTTCTGCTAATTCTTCCTGTTGGACCGTGGTATTGTCAAGTAGAGCCACTTAAAGGATGAATCTGTGTGTTTTTGTCTGCTGTGCTCTGTTCTATCAGTGTGTTAATACAGAACGTGGAGGCCCTCAGACTTCTTCAGCTCCTGGGTAGCAGATCGCACTTTGATCCCTGCTCAGAACCAAACCACAATGCAATTAAGTCAGTGAAGCAGAAGCTCCACAGAAGCTCCACAGAGCCACTTCTCAGAGTCATTACTCCCTCTGAGCTGTGAGGACGAGGGGGGTGAAGGAGGACAGTGTGGTGAAGAGGCTGATCCTCCTGCAGAGGGTCGTCGAGGTGAGTCGGGGCCTCCATCTCCTGAATTTCAGCCAGGGTTCCTGTTGTTACTGGATGATGAGCTGGAGACCTGAGATGACCACTGTTTCAGGTTGCTTCACTTCACTGCTGCATGGCTTTTTGTTGGGGTTGTTATATCACTGAGGTGAAGTTGTTTGTCACATAGTCATTGTGTTATTTCATAGATGAACCTTACTAACTGCAGCCCAATGTGATAATGATGTGATCACGTCCGCCAACTGTGACGCAGATGACAGTTCATTAGAGCAAAACTGTTCTGAAGTTTCTCCTAAAAGCTGAAGTGAAGTGAACGTAAAGTTGTGAAGGTCTCCCCTGGAGGACGAAGGAGAGAAGACACAGGGAAATTTAATAGAGGGAGTTTATTAAAACGAGAAGCGTTGAACTTCTGAGGAGCTGAAATGTGCTCAGCACTCAAATGAAAGTCTGTCAGAGATTTTGATATTTGGCCTTCACAAGCAGATTTGACCTCTCTGTAGAGCTAAGGGAAAAGGTCAGGAGGTCACTAATGACATCTAAAGAGTGGTCCTCTGCTGATTATGAATGTCCAGTCTCTGGACATAAGATCCAACAGACGCATTTCAGCTGCCTAAAGACAGAGGACTGCATTAAAAAACAAAAAGCATAACTACAGCATCTCAGATATGTAGATGATGGTTCAGTGTGTCAACCCCTCATTGGAGAGCGATACAACAACAACAACAACCACAACAACCACAAGAAGCAGAAGTTTTAATGTCGTGCTGGTTTTCGGTGTGTGTTTCCTGTGAGAGCAGGCAGAGTCAGATATTCCACACAGACTCATTTAAAAGAGCTGCTTTTCACCCTGTGAACTTTTCTCTAATTAAACCCTGGTGATGATGCTTTTAAATGTCATACGAGGACGAGTGTGAGGCTGAGATCACCTTCCTCCTCCCTCCTCAATCTCTACGAGTCCCCAGCTGATCTCTGGGTACATTTACATTCCGCCGGCCCGAGCAGCCTGGGTGCAGTCATCTGAATGTAAATGTGGAGCTGATTGCAGAAGGAGCGGAGCCTCTGGTGGGAGGAGGCTGTGTGTGATGAGAGCAAACAGGCAGCATGTCCTCAGCAGGGTCATCCAGGACCTGACCAGCTCTGACACGCCACAAAGCAACTTTTATAAAAAAACAACAAAAAAACAACAAAAAAACAACAAAAAACCCCTTTTGATCCGTGGATGATGGGTTGTTTGGAGATACCTTTGAGATGTACAATAAATGTGTTTTCCTGAAGATGGATATGATTTACATTATGAAACATTGTTTCATAATATAAATCAAATATAAATCAGATTATTTATTCACTGTGTGATATGATGTGTTTTATTTTTGTTTCCTGTTTATCTTATTATTATTATTTGACTTGGATATTTTTAAAATATATTAAATTTATTAATATGTTTTTCCAATTTGCTCCTGCAACAATTCTGTATTTATGTCATCGTTCCAGTAAAACAAGTTGTTTTTCCGTCATCACCTCATCAGTGAAGGCTTTGGTTCTTTTGTCCCTCGCCCCCCCTCCCCCCCCCGCCCAAACCATCACCAACCCCCTCTACCACCGCCGTTGTGGTTTGATGGTTGAAGGTCAGTTCAAGTGAATTTTTAATTCTCTGTTTTTTTTGCAGTGACTTTTCTGATCTTTGATCTTCATTTGTCATTGAAGTGAGAAGAACCTCTGTTCTGATTGGTCCACAGTTTGGAAAGACAAACTCATCCTTCCTCCAGGCTGACGGCTCCAAACCTCCATCATCATCCTCTCACCTCCTCAGTCATCCTTCTATCAAACATCTGCTCCTCATGTTCCCACTTCCTGCCTCCTCCTCCTGTTGTCCCATCAGAGCCAGGTCAGTGTAGACCTGTCCCTTCATGGTCAAAGTACAACACTGGAGACAGGATTCTTCATAGCATTTCACTCTGTGTAGAACAGATCACAGCTGTCTGCAGATGTTTAGATTCAGCAGTCAGTAGTGTTGATGATGATGATGATTGTTGCTCGCTTCATATTCTATTGTAAAGACAGAAATATCCAGTTGTATGAGATGAAGTGGACATATGAGTGTTTGTTGCTGTTTGTTGGTTCATCTCCTCTTTCTCTATATTCTGTACTTTTTCCTCCTTTGTCCTTCCTCCTTCTCCTCCTCCTCCTCCTCCTATTTCTCCTTCTCCTCCTCGCCCTCCTCCTCCTCCTCGTCCTCCTCCTCCTCCACGGCTGCCCTTGTTTTAAATCCTCCTTCTCCTTCTTCTCTTCCTCCTCCTCCTCCTCCTCGTCCTCCTCCTCCTCCTCGTCCTCCTCCTCCTCCTACTTCTCCTCCTCCTCGTCCTCCTCCTCCTCCTCCTCGTCCTCCTCCTATTATTTCTCCTCCTCGTCCTCCTCCTCCACAGCTGCCCTTGTTTTAAATCCTCCTCCTCCTCCTCCTGCTGAAGAAGGAAAACATTGTCTGTACGTGAACGTTTGTTCTGTCGTCACCTCGTGATGGACAAATGACTCAGACAGAGAGACAGTGATGCCCCCCCCCTCCTGCTCTTCACCTCTTTGTTTCCTACCCCTCTCATCTCTGTCTCTGCCCCCCCACTCCATTTCCCCTCCTGTCTCCATATTTAAATCTTATCCCTCTCGCCTCCTCCGCTCCTTATGAGAGGAGGAGGAGTGGAGATGATAAAACATGGAGGAACAAAAGTGTTGCTCCCTCGTCTCTTTCACCACCTGCTCGTCCTGTAAATCAGTGTCCACCTGCAGCCGAGCAGAGGAAACTCTTTATGACCTCGGAGACAGTGGAGGGGGAGTGAGAGGAAGAACGATGGAGGGAGAATAAAGGAGGAGAAGAAGCAGATCAACTCTCCTTCCTTTCAGAGTTGATCTGCAGATCTGAAACTAGATCTGCAACAACAACGCAGAAATTAGATCTCGAGACAAAGGTGTCAGATTATATATATATATATATATATATATATACGGTATATCGTGTCTGTGTGTGTGTGTCTGTGTGTGTATATATATGGATAGATAGACAGACAGACAGATACGGTGTATATATACTGTATATGCACAGCAGTGACATCACAGGTGGAGTGAGACAGGGACGGCAGCAGTCAGGTGTCTGTCTGCAGGCTGACAGTCTTTATGACAGGAAGAGAAACCTCCGCTCTGAGGCTTCAAACGACTTCAAACATAAACACTCCTCCAACTCAAGGCTTTTAACCGGCGAAGCCGCACCAATGGAAATTCCCGATGGACCTGAACGCAGCATTATCTGGTTCTGTGCTGCTTTGCTTTGAACCTTTTGGCCCTGTGCTCTCGCTGCAGCATCCTGCCTCTCTGAGGGCCGCGCTGCTCATTGGTTTTGATAGTATGAGGTTATATGTCAATGCTGTGTGTGTGTGTGTGGGGGGGGTGGTGGTAGTGGGGGCTCGGGGGGGGTGCTCATCTCCCCTGTAAACTGTCCTACATAAAGTCACCGATGAACTTCACTTGAACTCTTCTGGTTGCGTGTGTTTTGAGTGATGGAGGAGAAAAGGCTTGATGTGGATTGAGATTGAATCTGGTTTTATCTCCAGTTGAACAGAGATACACACTGACGCCGTGCTGGAGCTGCAGCTCCACCCGGGGGACTGTGAGACCAACGAGACGCCGCACACGTCCTCTAGTCCAAACCACTGCAGCTCAGATCGTATCAGGACCGAACCAGCACCATGTTTACACCCGACGTTTCACCGTGTCATCTGCAGATCAACAGGAGAATCTTTCCACTTGTGTGTTTTCATTCAGCTCACTGGTTTGACACTGTCTCGTGTTTTCCCATCAGCTCTTCTCAGTGTGAACACATCTGACCACGTTTCAGTCTAAATGTAAAACAAACACTCAAAAACACACAGGTGCTGAATTGTCACAGGAAAACGTGGAAAATGTTTTGTTTCATGAGAGAGATTTATTCTCTGGAATATACCTTTAACAGTCAGGGAGGTGCTGGGGTGTAAATCATTTTCAGCATAATGTTAATAGTCTCTCTCTCTCTCTCTCTCTCTCCACTGTTTGATGTTTAACAGTAGATCAGTCGAGTAAAAGGAAAGTTTCCCTCAAACTGTCAAGGAGCCAATCACAGGAGTCAGATGACAGACGCTCCCTTCAGGGACCAATCATCCATCAGGATGACAGGCATGTGGGGGGGGGGGGGGCAGTGTTTCCTTTCATTTTCACACGGAAGGTTTTTTCCCTTTTTTATTTGTATATTACATCTTTTCAATGAACAGATGAAACGCTGCAGAAACAAGTGGCGAGAAAGAGATAAACATTTTCTAGGCTTTTTCCATTTTCACAAGCACAAATCTGCATTGAAGAGAGGAGCCATGTTTTTACAAAACTGCAGAACTGCAGAAAATACAAATACAAACTGGTCAAAGAACGAGATTAAAAAAGTGAAGGACAGACGAGAGAGACAAAGACACTCATTCGTTTTCATCCTCCACTGGCTACTGATGGAGAAACGCCTGCCTCTAGGGGTCAGAGGTCACAAAGCTTTCAAAACACTGTCTCTGTCTGTCTTCGTCTTATTCATCCATTTTGATTTCTTACCCTTTTTTCATTAAGTTGTTTCAGAGTCAAAGAGTAGCAACTGCATAGAGAGTATTTCCAGCTGTTTCCATCCGGGTGACCAGCAGACCTGAGAAGAACAAACCTGATCACCGCCATCACCGTGTCATCCAGTCCTGCAAGTGAGTCTCTCCGCTTTATCTCAGGTTTAATGCAAATAATGAATTTATTTGCACATTTGTGTAAAAGCATTTGGATATTGTTATATTTATTGTTTTGTATATTTATGTGGAACCAACAGGCGATCCCTATGACGTTCAGTGTGGAGGATATAGTGACATCTAGTGGTGAAGGAGAAGGTAGCGTGGGCTTCAGGTGACAGAAAAACATGAGTGGTCCTCTGTATGGTAATGATCCTGAGATCAGCCACCATGTGACAAATTCATTTTTCTCCATTGTAAACTGCTCCAGGAAAAAAAGGGCAGACGCTGACTGTGAAGTGCAGAAGAAAATGGTTTGAGTGAAAGACCTGGAGAGTCCAGGAGAGTGAAAGACCTGGAGAGTCCAGGAGAGAAGCTCAGAGGGTGTAAGTGGAGGCAGCCTGAGAAAACAGGAGAAGAAAGAGAGCTGTGAGTGACGCGTCGAGGAGGAACAGGAGGAAGGAAGGGGATGAGCGGATGGTAAAAGTGCAGACGAGGCAGCAGTCTAGGATTTCATGTGAAGGACGTGTCCAGCCCCCCCCACAGGCCACACACTGACTGACGGGCAGCACAGACCACATCCACCACACCTTCTTCTCTCTTTACCAAAACCTGAAGGAACTGGAGGCAGAAATGATTCCCCAAACTCTGTTGCTGTTGTTGAGGAATACGTCTCATGTCTCCCTCATAAAGTGCAGGAGACCAAACATCACACAGTGGCTGGTGGAGATCAGAGACGTGCAGGTGAGTCACAGCTGCTTCAGAAGCTCTGTCCACCGTCTCATTGTGCCCGTTCAAAAGGTGATGAGGAGACAGCTGTCCATAAACATCAGCTCGTTATCCCTGAACCAGCCTGCTGCTCTAAATCACCATTCAGATCATTATCATTCATTATAAATGTTTGGGCCATTTTTCATTTCATTGCATTATTTAACACAATACACAGATTGAGATGTTCCTGCATTCTTCTGCACACATGGAGTTTCATCTGTGGGAAACCTTCAGGAGTTAAAGCTCAGTGTGGTTTGTCAAAGCGGCGATGCGTACAGGCCCCACTTCCTGTATCTTATTTCCACATACGGTCCCGCTTCAGGCCTGAGATTTATACTGTGTGTGTGTGTGTGTGTGTGTGTGTGTGTGTTTGTTCCCGGGGGGGTGGGGTTGCAGACCTGGACATGCTGAAGACCAGAAAGAAAATCTCTGTGACGTCCTTCATAAATACAGAAGAGCTGAAAGGTGCCTGCATTGTTAAATTTGACAATAGGATTTAGGCTCTGCGATGCACTGGGACCACAACTCACAGAGAGGGAGAGGGAACGTCCTGCTTCCTGCTCCGAGGTCAAAGTGACCGACCAGGCTCTAAAACCAGAAATCAAGACTCTGTCTGGAACATCTTCATCCAGGCCTCGTCCCCCCACCACCACAACCACAACCCCACTGCACACAGGCCTGTTACTCTGTGACGTTTGCATCTGAATGGTCTCCTGTGGACAGATCATGAGACAACAGGCTGCAGAGCAGAGACACAAGGTCAAGTGGACTCCCACAGAAAGACAGTGTGACCGCGGACAGCATCAGGTAACACAAAAATGTGTTACATGACACGTCCTGACATCATCACCTACGCGTCTGTGTACTTGACAGTGATTGGTCCACAGACCAGTGTCCTCTCTTGTCTCGACCTCTGAACCTACGCTTCTCCATTTTTCAAGCTGTATTTAAATATTGTTTAACACTTGTGCAGCTCCCAGGTGTCCACAGCGTCTGAACCAAGACCAGGCCTTTAGGTCAAGGTCACATCACCCAGGATGCTTTTATTAGGTTTAAGACTGGGGGGTGAGGTTTATGCTGATTTGTTTTTAGATGAGTGCTGCTCCCTGGTGGATCAGCTGTCAAACTACAGATGTTTAGATTCAGCAGTCTTTTAATTGTCCCTCCCTCTATTTATACCAGATCTATAATGAGGTGAGGACAACATGACTTCACATGGCTCGTCCGGTGTATCATGTGCACATTAGCTTATTAATTTATACTGTTCATACAAACTGATCTACTGTTTCCATTAACACAACTTCTCTTCATGTAATGACAAATTGCTTTTATTGTTAGCATGTTGACAATAGCACAGAAAAGGGTTAGGGTTAGCTTTACCAGGCATCAGCTTGTCAGTGTGTCAGTGTTGTCTTCACCTGTGGACTGTGGCGGTTTGTGCTGGCTCATGTGTGAGTCCTGCTGTTGCAGTCCTGCTGTGTCTTCTGATGGTGAGACGGGGATGATGTGGTGTCTTCTCTGATGACCCTGGTGTCTTGTGGATAAGGCTGCTCTGGTGATGGTTTACGTCACTCCCACCTGTCACCATAAAGCTCTGCGATGGAGATGCTAACTGTAGAATACTGAACCAATCAGCAGCTCCCTGTCCTAAACATGAGGTAAACATGGTGTTTTATGTAATGGGAGCTTGCTGGTTTCTCTGACTCATAACAACAGTCTGAGCCGATCAGTACACTGTGTTTACTGTTCCTGTTTAATACTACACTCAAGCTTTTTTAATTTTAGCAGACTGAATGGGAGACACCATCTTGGTCCTGCTTCACCTGGAGAACAGACGTGCTCCCCCTCCCTCAGAGCTTGGCCTTGGCCATGAAGAAGCTCATAACGGCGTTGGCACATTCGTCTGATGTCCAGCGCTCCTTCAGACACTCCACCTCAGCATCGTTCACAGCGTGGAGACGCTCCTTCTCCATCGACCGTATCAGCTGCTTTGACAAAGCCAGGGACTGACAGAAGACAAGAGATCACCTCATGACCTCATGTACGTACATATGAGTGAGTGTGAGTGTGCAAGAGAGAGTGAGGGATTACATTGCGGGGCAGCTTGGCGTAGTTCTTCAGTCTGGTCCAGACCTCAGACTGGAAGCTGCTGTCGGGGAAAACCTCAGTGACGAGACCGAGTTCACAGGCCTCAACAGCCGTCAACTTCTTATTGAACAACAGCATCTCACTGGCCTGTCATATTATATTATATTATATTATATTATATTGAGAAAAAAAACATTGTCACAGCATTGAGTGTGTGTGTGTGTGTGTGTGTGTGTGTGTGTGTGTGTGTGTGTGTACCTTGGCTGAGCCCATTATCTTGGGAAAAATGTAGGAGGAGCAGCCTTCAGGACTCTGGCCCAGCTGACTGAACGGAGTGTGGAACGTGGCCTGAGGCAGAGAGATGCTGATTAATATGATACAGTCCTTTCACACTCAGCCTAAAGCTTCAGTTCAGAGTGTGTTTGTCCCCACAGCTGTGTACAGACAGACAAACGCGTGTGTGTACCCTCTCCGTAGCATAGACCAGGTCGAAGAGTCCTAACAGCGTGACTGAGATTCCTACAGCTGGTCCATTCACCACGGCAACCAGAGGCTTTGGGAAGTCGATGTAGGCCTTCACATACTGTCTGTAGTAAAAAGACAAGAAAAATAAAAACACAGGAGGAGACGGACAGGTCAGAGTCACTGAGCTCCACCAGACGACCTGACATCACCTGAGCAGCTCTGCTCCATCTCTGGCCATCTCCTCCACTCCTTTGTCTTTCACCTGGAAGTTGTTGAGGTCATTTCCGCTGCAGTAGAAGTCACCAGCCCCTGCAGCAGAGTGTGGTCAGGATCTAACTCAGTCCCACAATGTCTGTCTGTCTGTCTGTGTGTGTGTGTGTGTGTGTGTGTGTGTACCTGTAAAAACTGTGATGACTGAATTGTCTTTCGCCGCCTGCTGCAGAGCTGCAATGATCTCATTGTACATCTGAAAGAAAACGAGTGACACAATTAAAAGTTGTTGTTTCTGGATGTTTACTCAATCTACCAGGTGTTGAGGAAGTCACTCATCGAGTTCTTATGTAAACACTGGTTCTTACACCTCACCTGGGTGGTAATGGCGTTTTTTCTCGCTGGTCGGTTCAGTTTTATGGTGGTGATGTCATCCTCTGTGGTGACCAACAGGGTCTCGTATGTCATCCCACTCCCAGCAGACTGTGCAGCTTCCTGGGCAGCGCTTGGACCTTCTGCCTTCACCAGCGAGCCAATCAGGTCGCAGTATTGCTGCCTGGCATCTTCCTGAGAGATATGAATATCAGTCCTAAAGCCAACAGCCTCAAGGATCACGGTCTGTCAGAGGAACTGTGGTAACTGATTCTACTCTTCTACCTGGGATATGGAGCCAAGAGAATTCCAAGCTTCCCATTTGGCTTTGTTGACAAAGTCCAGCATTCCTGGTTTGGGCGTGTTGCAGGGACCCTGAGTGGCCTGTAGGAAGAGTGTGGTTGTAGTCACATTAACACAGATGTGTTTACTATATATAGATATATATCTATAGATATATAGATATATATAGATATAGATATATATAGATAACGTAGCAGCTGTAACGTGTGGATCATCTCTTTCTCACCTGTTTGAAGAGGGCGTAGATTGTCAGTTTCACCTGGTTTCCTGGGTCGTTCTGTAATGTTGACAGTTTGTGTTTCGCCTGCTCAAACTGCTCCACAGTGGCACCTGAAACCATGACCGATGACCTGAAGCTCAAACCTTTTCTCCTGAATCACTCAGCAGATGTAAACACATTACAGTGATGTCATTTTTCTGTCCATGCAGAAGACTCTCACCCATCATAGGAGACGCTGTGGTGTGGAGCCTCACGCTGGGCACAGTGGACAGTCTGATCAACCTGCTGACGCACAAGGACACGTTGAGTGGACAGAGGTTCCTCTCTACACAACAACAACAACAACAACAACAACATCTGTGACGACATCAGTATGACAGAAACAAAACGGATGTGAGTGGAGAGCAGAGTATGGACTCTGATCATCTCAGGTATGACTTCCTTCCTCTCTTCTGTTGTTAGATGTTTTTGTTGTTACCTTTAACTTTAGCAGTGGGTGATCACTCTCATCCAGGCCTGAGCCTTCAGACTTATTTCACTTTGAGACGGATCGTTAATCGACTATAATCATCTTATGTCAGCTTGACATGTGTCAGGCCCCTAGGAGGGAGGGAGGAAGGAAGGGAGGGACGGGCAGAGGACATCGGCTCTCTGGTGTTGACAGTGACATGTCAGAGTATATGGGTCAAGGGTCATCGCTAACTTTTTGTTAGCAGATGGTTAAAAACACTCCTGATCCCGGTATAAACACAGCTGCTGTCTATTCACACACACACACTGACCCTGAGTCGAGCTAACAGGCTAAAAGAGTTAGCACACAGACCCTGCAGTGACCTCTGACACAACAGATGTTAACAACAGCGACTCCTCACCTCGATCTGACAGCGCGCCACGGAGCGAACCACTGAAGGGCGATGGCGGCCATTAACCCCCGGGCAGGCAGGCAGGCGGTGCCGGTGCCGGTGCTGGTGCTGGTGCTGAGGGTCCGGGGTCCGGGGTCCAGACCGAGACAGGGAACAATTAACCAGCTCCGGAAATAACCTGCGCACTTCCGCTGGTTCCGCCTACTCTCGTCTTCTGCGTCCTCATTGGTGAAAGTGAAACAGTTTTTATCCAATGGACGGAGGCGTTGTCAGCCGGTCACTCATTTGTAAACCAATTGGAGCGCGCGCTGGCAGACGCAGACCCGCCCCCTGTATGAAGCAGGAAGTGGATGATTTATTATTATTATTATTATTATTGCATAAATAGTTATATACAAAAACATTAGTGGCATAAGTTTTTTTTATAAAGAACGATAAGGGAACCGGTGCAGATAAGAATCTAGGAAATACAACAAAGACAATTCAATGTTAAAAACAAATAATAATAATAAAAAGAATACATAAAATAAACAGAGGCTAGCGCTTCTTTTGTGGATCATATTTTTCAATAATACAAAATAAATTCGTTGCATTTTTCTTTTCCATAAGATTAAGGGCTTTTACAAAAGCATAATGAAGAAATTCATTATGAAACACATAAAACCTAGGAGCTGTTGCATTTGTGTTTACAGATTTTACCCAGGATAAGAATGTTGTTTCTCATCAGATGGATTTACACCATTCAAAATCTTTAAGTGAACTTCTTTGGCTTTTGGGTGAATGGGAAACTTTAAATATTTGGATCTTAAAGATTGTATTGTATCTTTTGAAGCTGACTGTACAGTGGCTGCCTGTGGTTCATGACAGCAGCCACAGTTACTGTTGACAATTGATTTATTGATTAGTGGATTGAGAAAATAATCTTTAGATTAGTAGATCTTTTTATTTCTTTATTTTGTGTAAGAAGTTTTTGCTTTGTGATTCTTGTTGCAGGCTGCCCAGCGCTGCCCTCTGTAGACAGAGAGTTGCCTCTACACAAAAAATACACACAATTTCAGACTGGACAGCGAGAGGGCAAAGGTCATTACCCATCTCAGATGCTAACAGACGCTGATCCTCCAGATTTAACACCAGTCTGCGTATTGTAAAACTAAAACACAGGTGTTCAAAGGAAAAAAACCTCAGGAACCTGATCCATTTTCTCTGAGAGAAACATCAACACAGAAATCTGATGTTGTATCTGAACATGAGCTGGAAGGACGAGAGACTGGCTTTACAGCACATCTGCTGTCCCGCCCCAGCTGATCAGCTGATCAGCTGATCAGCTGATCTTCTATATTCACACTCTTTATATGTAAAGAAGTAAACGAAACGTATGATTCCCTGTTTTTAAGGTTGCTCTTATATAAGCTGCTGTTTGTAGGAAATATCTGCTCTGTGGCCTCACGGGAGCTGACCCAGAGAAACTTTATCACTGTTCTTTTGTACATGTTCCTTGCTGTGGGTGTCAGGTTGAGAGAGATAACTGTAACCACAGAAGGTACATCCATCCAGGTACAACACCTACTGTCTCGTTACAGACAGTTATCAAAGATGTGATTTGTTTTATTCAATCTTTCTTTGTGTGTTGCAGGAGCTCAGGATGTTTCCTGTCACTGTGTTTCTATAGAAACATGGTATGTGCAATATCACTGACCCTGCAAAGCTATTGAGTCAACACACACACACACACACACACACACACACACACACACACACACACAGCAGAATCAGCAGACACATCAGGATAAAACTGTCGAGGCAGCACAAACCTTTAGATCCTCATCTTTTGTCCTCAGGGCCTGGACACGGCCCCTCGCTCGCCCCCCCGCCATATATATATATTGAGGTGTCCAACTTTTTCTCTGTTACACTGTGTGTGTGTTTGTGTCTCAGGTTGAACAACATCCAGTGGACAGACAATGTCGCAATATTCTGGAAAGGTGAGTATCGCAGCTGCAGGTGAAGTAGTTCAATAATATATAAGAAGTTATTTAACTTTTTCCACGAGACACAAAGTGTGCGTCAGTCATGCGTTCAGATGTTGTCATTTAAACTGAGCAACCTTTGAATGAGTGAAACTCTTTGGTCCTGCACTGATCTAAACTCTGCAGATGGTACTTTCATCTCTGATGCTGTGGTCAGGGATGAAGGTGGAGACAGACACTGGGATGCAACACAACATCACTGAAAGCTGCGTTAAAAACACAACATACTCTGTGCTTGTTTTCATCCAGGTTAATGTTCAAAGTGAAAACAACTGCTGTTACATGACTTAATGTGGAAAATGTCATTTTTACTGAAATTACGTTATTGTGACACGAGTCTGTTCTCCACGTATGAGCTTTGATACAAACAACCACAGCGTGAGCGTGAAACACATTTCCACCTGTAGAGGGACAGACACAGCTTGGTAATGGTGCGTCTTTTCCTTCTTCCTTCAGATCACCTTCTATGAGGGGAAGTGCTTCACTGGCAGGAAGCTGGAGGTCAGAGGTGATTGTGATAACTTCCAGGACCGTGGCTTCATGAACAGGTGACAGAAAAAGAGACACTCATCTTTTCACAATGACACCTGACGCCGGACAGTTAATGACAGACAGTTAATGACAGACAGTTAATGACAGACAGTTAATGTTTGTTTTGTTTGTTCGAGTTTTGGGGGGGGGGGGCACTGTAACCTGATACAGGCTGATGTCAGACACACTCTTAATGTGAAAACTGCAGGACTCATCATCAGGGTCTGTGTATTTTCAGGGTGAACTCTATCCGTGTGGAGAGCGGCGCCTGGATCTGCTACGACCACCCGGACTTTAAGGGCCAGCAGTACATCCTGGAGCACGGAGAGTATCCAGAATTCCAGAGATGGAATTCCCACAACGACCACATGGGATCCTGCAAGCCCATTCGCATGGTAAACGCCCGCTGATGTTCCTTCTGACCACCACAGTGACCTGCATGTTAGACACGATCCCAGAGGACCAAACCCTTCTCAGACAACAGGGTGCAGGATTTGTTCAGTGGGATCAATCTGTTGTGTGTTAAAAAAAAACAAAATGAAAGTTGAGAAATGTGAGTCTGGGAGTTTGAAACTGAAACAGACTTTTGTCCCGCCCCTCACTCAGCATGGCGAGCACTACCGCATCGCGCTCTTCGAGGGCTGTAACTTCTCCGGCCAGTGTGTGGAGATCTGCTGCGACTGTCCCTTCCTGCAGAGCCACGGCTTCTCCAAGAACTGCATCAACTCCCTCAAGGTCTACGGAGACGGAGCGTGAGTCTAACACCAACACTGTTTTTAACAATTCATTATTCTGAATTATTTAGGCTTTAATACTTCTGTTTTTTCTAATGATTCAGAGACCAAACAAATTAGAAACAAATAATAACAAGAAGTGTTGATTACCAATACTCAGCTGTTTGAGACCGTTGTGTGTCTGCGTCTGCAGCTGGGTGATGTACGAGGAGCCAAACTTCCGTGGTCGCATGTACATTGTGGAGCGTGGAGATTACTGCAGCCATAATGAGTGGCAGGCCCAGAATCCCAACATCCAGTCCATCCGCAGAGTCGTCAACTACTTCTAAAGCTCCGCCTCTGACTCCACCCACCCCCGCCACCTCTGCTGTCATCATGTACAATGAATAAACTAGATTGAAATAAGAGAAGAGCCTTTTTATCAAACACTGTGTGTGTGTGTGTGTGTTGTCTGTCAATATTCAGAACAGATTCCCATTCACACACTCATTCAAAAAAATAATAAAATATGAATCATTTGCCTTTAAACCGGTTCAGACTCGTGCTGATAAAAATCAGTGTGAAGGTTTTTACTGATCAGGTCTCAGGATCTGCGGGTTTTACTCCACTGGACAAATCTGCAGGTCTTTGACCTTCTGACCCCCTTTCAGGTGGATCAAATAAAGGGTTAGTAAGTGAAGTATTTTACAATTAATTAAGCTCTCTGAAAATGAAATGAAAAAAGTATTGTTATAATGAAATGAAATTAGTTACCATGAAATCAAATCAGCTATCTGAAATACTGTAATAATAAAGTATGTTCAGCTCTGTGAAAACAAGCTGAAGCAAAGCAGACGTTTGTGACTTGAATGAAGGGGGGGTTGTAAAGTCTAGAAATGATGTGTGTGTGTGTGTGTGTGTGTGTGTGTGTGTGTGTAAAAAAAGTTCAAACCCCTCTTAAGCATATGAAAAACGAATGTGTTCATATCTCTTTTTGAGTGGATTTTTATTATTTTAACATTTTTAATATTTTTTCATTCTCAGACTCACTGAGTCGATGGCTCTGAAGTCCAACCCCTCCCATCTGACAGAGCTGGACATCAGCTGGACATCAGCTGGACATCAGCTGGACATCAGCTGGACATCAGCTGGACATCAGGGCAAACAAGCTGCAGGACTGAAGAAGTCCACCCTGTAGGCTGGAGACACTGAGCTATTGTAAGTTGTTTGTATATATTTATTTTAAATGTGTTTTGAGTGCAGTTTTTCATTGGTACATTCATAATCATCAATCACGCAGTGTGAACACATGTAATACAAATTTGAAATTGTATTGCATGTGTTGTTTTACAGTGGATGGATGCTGACCAGGCCTTGTAAACCCATATGTCAATCAAATCAAATCAAATTGTATTTGTGTACACTGTAGTAATACATTGTAGAGTCTACACACGTCTCATTTTGGTTCATCCAAATGAAAAGTTTCAAATTTAAGCCCACATCGATGACAGAAATCAGTGTCATCAAAAAATATTTTTACTTTTGTACTTTCTTCCACATCTTTTCATATTTCACATTTTCTCTGTTTTCTTTAAGTTGTGTACTGTTGTGTGGAAGGAAGGAAGAGAAATGAACATAGTGTTTGTTGATGAAACTACAAAATGAAACCACATGATGAACTTGTCATTCAGTTCTCCACATTCTCATGCAGACTTTATTAATTCATAAAATGGAAACTACAACCAATTAAACGGCAACAGTATTAGCATGTTAGCTGTAGCCTGTAAACAACCACAATGTGAAGCACAGTGGCTCCACAGCTAATTTCACATTTAACAACAATGAAAGCTAAAATGCTACACAATACAACAATGTGCACAGACATTCAGTGTGACTCCAGGGTCAGCTCCTGTGGAGGCTGAGTGCTGGTGGAGGTCAAACGTCTCATCACCCTCATGTATCTCCACTGACAGCAGTGACAGACAGCAGTGAGCAGTAACAGGAAACCAGAGTTTAAAGCCTAATTTATTTCAAGTCGTGTAACAAACAGCGGTTTTCCTGACCTGTGACCTGGTAACAGGCTGAAAACACGAGCGTGCACATATCAGATTAAACCACTGTGCGACCATCCACACTGTCGCTGGTCAGTGGACGACAAACCACTTCCTCCGTTCACAAGAAATACACAACATATATTAACATATATTAACATATATTAACATATATTAACCAGATAAAATGATGTTTTGTCTCATTAAAGTGAATTATTTGGTGTCTAGTTACCAGACATTTTTGTCATGCCCCCTTGTGTTGGGCTGCAGTATAGCTCCTGAGGCCCGGCCTGCCATGTCTGCAGATGGATAGTTTGTATCACAGTGATGTTGTTTCAGATGTTCATGCTTCAGCTCAGTTTGCTTTCAGTTATTGATGATATGAAAGCAGGCTGAGACTCAGGATTGATCAGGAGGACAGGACAGGTCAGGCAGGACGTTGATGCTGTGACTCGACTGTTGGAAGTATCTTAGTGCACTGTGCCTCGTGGATCTTTGTGTAGTGAGTTCATGTTTCTGTGGGTTTTGTGGAGTAAACTTCCAGCGCCTCTCGCCTGTTTGCTTTTCATCGCTCAAGCTGAAGAGATCATTTCCTGTTGCCGATAAACCTTAAAGCCTCGCTCTGCAGCTTGTGACTGTTCTGCCCTCTAGCTGACAGGAGCGTGCAGTGCAGCACCCAGACCCAGGTACTCGAGGTTCTCTGCTGCTGGCAGGAACACACTGTTTGCAGTGAAAGCGGTGGTGAGTGTGTCCTGAGGCAGGAAGTCCGCCTGGTAGTCCGGGTTATCAAGACTGTCGCCGGCGGCTGCGGGGAGCGAGCTGTGGGCGGTGTTCAGATACTCGGGACCTTCTGGAATGTGGCTCATGGGCTTCAGATCCTCCTGCATGACAGGGACGGAGGCAGCACCACAAGCCAGACTCACATCCTCGTAGTTAGGATTCAAAACCTCTGACAGTCTGCTGCTCCGGCTGGTTTCACTCAAACTCTGGTTCATGTAATCTGGAATGAGAAAATCATTCAGGTCGTGAACAGTTAGTCATTCATTCCATTATTTCATGTGTTAATGTGTGATTTAATGTCTGTTGCCTTCTTTTCTGTAAAGGTCAGGAAAACAAACATGGCCATTGGTTTTACGTTTATTTAGTTCATGTAAAGCGGCTGGTGTTGGTGAGTCAGTCTGGTTTGTCGGTGTTTGAACAGTGTGCAGACCGTGAGCGCTGACGTGGTCTCTGTCCAGCTGGTTGTGAGTGGGATCAGTGATGTATCGCAGAGCCATGCTGTCCCCACACAGAGGTCGACCATTCTGACAAAAAGAGGCGGCATGAGGCGTCTGCATGTCCAGTAACACAACCGATTACACAGGGCCAACTGTGAGTGTATGTGTGGGGGGTGTACCATGGATGTGCAGGGAAGGTTGTCATGGTTACCCATTCCTTTGTAAGGTAGCAGGTATTCTTCAGCATCAACCATGTCCTCGGCCTCGTCGGAGCTCAGCAGGCGAGAATAAAACCTCCTGTCTGAAGGACTGGGAAGTTCACCCTGAGACACGAGTCAGGTCAGAACACAGCCAACATCACTGGTTTAACATCACTGGTTTAAAAAGGAATCTGCTGAGTTCATGAATGTGTGTTGTGATTAAACACACATTCATTCTGGTTTGTTCAACTAACACATATTAGTTGAACAAACCAGTGTAAATAAGACTTTGACGTTTTGCTTGAAATGAAAACAGTGGCTCAGATGTGTTTAAGGTTTGAATCGTGAGAAACCATCGTTTTCTAGACGTTAAGAGCCACGTACCTGAATAACCAGGTATCTGGATGGGTCTCTGGCCATTTTCGAGAACTCCACTATCAGCTCTCTGAACCTGGGACGACTGGACGGCTCGATCATCCAACCTGACGACAGAGAAGAGACCACGTGAACTGTTGGACGAGTTGTCGTCATGGTTCCCCTCAGACCTTTCCTTCAGCTTCAGGTCAGATTGTATCTCTCTTACACTTGACCATGAGCATGTAGACGTCAATGGTGCAGATGGGGGGCTGAGGCAGCCGCTCCCCTCGCTCCAGCACCGAGGCGATCTCGCTGGCCGGGATCCCGTCGTACGGTTTGGAGCCGAAAGTCATCAGCTCCCACACAGTCACACCTGCCGACCACAGACCCACAACTGTTACACCTGACACACACCAGTCGTCTCAACAAGCCACTGAACCCGAGTCTGACTGATGAACGTCACCTGTACAGGTATGTGTGTGTGTGTGTGTGTGTGTGTGGTTACAGGTGTAGGTTACAGGTGTACGCAGACTCACCGTAACTCCACACATCACTCTGATGGGTGTACGTCCACTGGAGGATTGACTCCAACGCCATCCACTTAATGGGAACCTACAGGACAAACAGGTACATTACATTCACCTGTACACCAGTGACTACAGCAGTCAGCGCCACCTGCTGAAACCTTGAAACCCCTCCCTCTCTCACACACACACACACACCTTTCCTCCGTCAGCGTGGTACTCCTTCTCGTCAGCTTGCAGCAGCTTGGCGAGGCCAAAGTCAGTGATCTTCACATGGTTCGGAGTTTTCACCAGAACATTCCTGGCTGCCAGATCTCGATGCACCAGATGACGTTCCTCCAGGTAGCTCATCCCCTGCACACACACACACACACACACACACACCGCAGTGTATTGATCCCCATCACAAGTCAACAGTGTGAGAACACATCAGTTATCCACCCCCCCCCTCCCCCCACCCCTCACCCTCACACAAACACCCTGATTAGTTTTAGTTTTTTATCTTGACCTTGTTGTTGTTGGTTTTCCCAGCACTGAAACATCCGACTGGACTTAAAACAGAGATTCCAGAGATTACCAGTGTCTTAAAACACACACACACACACTCACACACACACACACACTCACACACACACACACACACTCACACACACACACAGAGGAGAACAGGCCTCTCCAAACTGACGCCGCAGATGAAGACAAAGAGACAAGAACCTGGCACGAGCTCATGATGGAGGTGGTTTCAGTCCACAGGTCTGAGAGAGGACCAGGTCCACAGGTCTGGACTCACCTTGGCGATCTGCACACACCAGTTCAGCAGCCACTGGGCCCCGATGCTGTCCCTGTGGTGTCGGACGTAGTCCAGCAAGCAGCCATACGGCATCAGCTGGGTCACGAGCTGGACTGAAGAGGTCAGGCAGATTCCCAGCAGACGACACACATGAGGATGATCCACACTCGCCATGACATACGCTTCCTACACACACACACACACACACACACACACACACACACACAGGTTAATGTCCACTATCACTATAGGATGTCCTGAAAAGACGATCACACAAATCAGTTCCATATAATCGACTGATTACTCAATGATCAATGATTAATACACTGATTTTATGACTAAATCCACAGTGGCTCTCACATGAAACAGCTTCAGATATAAACTAAGTTTTCTCCTTTTACAGGGAGGAGTCTTACATCCAGGATTTCCTGATTGGCTTTAGGGGACATGGCCTCTCTGAGAACTTTAATGGCGACAGGAATCTTCACGTTCTCTCCTTCAGGAATCCACAGACCCTGGAAAACAGACAAACCAACATCTTCATCGTCATTGTTATTATTCATATGTTCATTGCTGTAAGAACAGCAGCAGCCTCACTGATGCTGAGTCTGTGTCAAAGGTTGTTACCTTGAAGACCGTGCCGAAGGCCCCAGAGCCGAGGACCCTGACCTTCTTAAACTCCGTCTCCTTCAGGATTCTCAGCAGCGCCTGGTTCGGAGCTTCACCACTTGGAGTCAGTGGCTCCACCAACTGCAACACGTGTTCCATATCAATAACACACACATCTCATGGATGGGTGGATGGGTGGGTGGATGGGTGGGTGGATGGGTGGGTGGATGGGTGGATGGATGGGTGGGTGGATGGG
>JAFBJQ010000526.1:25872-28869 GCA_016785345.1 Trinectes maculatus | reverse complement strand
GATGGATGGATGGATGGATGGATGGGTGGATGGATGGGTGGATGGATGGGTGGATGGGTGGGTGGATGGATGGATGGATGGATGCGTGGATGGATGGGTGGATGGGTGGGTGGATGGATGGATGGGTGGATGGATGGATGGATGGATGGGTGGATGGATGGATGGATGGGTGGATGGATGGATGGGTGGATGGGTGGGTGGATGGATGGGTGGGTGGATGGATGGATGGGTGGATGGATGGGTGGATGGATGGGTGGATGGGTGGATGGATGGATGGATGGATGGATGGGTGGATGGGTGGGTGGATGGATGGATGGATGGATGGATGGATAGATAGACTTTTCATCGGTGTGGGATCAGGAAGTTCTCTCACCTCTTTCTCCTGCAGCAGGCGCCGCACAGTTCTCTTCCTCCTGATTTGTTTTCGCCGCAGCAACACAACGACGCCCAGCGCCACGATGACCACGACCAAAAGTCCACCGACCACACCCGCCGCCAGTGTGGAGTGAGAGACAGCGCTGTGAGGACACAGACACAGCACAGACACACATCAGTGTATGAACTGGGACTCACACAGTGGGATGAGGCTCAGTGACTCATGAACTTACTTTAATCATCTTTATTTATATATATATTTATTAATGTCAGTGCCCGTGTCTCACAGCAAGAAGGGTCAAAGGTTCAAATCCCAGTTCAGCTCTTTTTGTGTGTGGTGACGTGACTGTAGGTGTGAATGTGAGTGTGTGTGTGACTGTTTGTTTGTCTGTTTGAACTGGATTCATGTTGTCATCAACACAGATGGGACAGAACCACCACCTCTTCTTATTGTTATTGTCCATCATCACTTTTACCCTTTGCATCCTGACAGTCCCGGACCCGAACACCTGCAGACGCAGAGAAGCGGACGTGAGTCACTGCCGTGGACATGTGGACATGTGGACATGTGGACATGTGGACATGTTGTGAGTCAGTGATGAAGATGCAGACGTGTGTCTCACCCCTCGCTGCAGTTCTGGTGACAGGACTGGCACTGGCCCGTGTTGTCAGGGTATTTCCAGATCAGCGTGCCTGTGTCTCCTGGCACGCCGTGTGGGCAGCGCACCACGCAGTGAGGGCCGTCCCTGACATGGAGGCACTGGGAGCACTGGTCCGGACCCTGCAGGTGGCGCCGCAGAGAGATGTGGAAACTGCTTCGCAAACTAACAAATGGTTTGTCTTTTGTTTCAATTCAACAAATTCATGTTATTATTTCCTCTTTTAATTTTACATTTGATGTCTCAAATTGATTCATTGTTTTTTCGCGGCGGCGGCGGCGGCGGCGGCGGCGGCGGCGGAGATACTGACCGGCCCATGGCAGGTTGGGACTCCGGTCTTCAGCAGACACTCTGGGTGACACTGGACACAGCTGCCGTTAACCTCAACCTCTCTGGGTTCACTGCAGAGGAAACCCACGTCAGAGAAACTAACACCTGATGACCACACCTCACGCTACTTCCTGTGTGTTATGTGACCTCAACAGTCTGATGTACAGCTCTCTCTCTCTCTCTCTCTCTCTCTCTCTCTCTCTCTGTCTCTCTGTCTCTCTGTCTCTCACCCCTGCAGCAGGTTACAGGAGGTCACACAGCGCCCCCTGCGGTCAAAGTGCAGACAGGAGACACACATGTCGGGACCTGGACCCCAGCAGCCATCATCTGTGCACTCGTCGTCACAGGTTCGATTCTGTCGTTCTGTGTGACGCAGAGAAAAGATTTTCTTATTGCTCCACCATCACTGAGCGGCGACACGACAAACATCCAGGAACTCACCGCAGACGCCAGCCGGAGCGTTCTTCATAATGCTGATGGTCTGGTCCTTGGATCTGATGAGGCGGGTCCACTGACTTGGTTGGGTGTAACAGAGCTGACTGTTGTCCTTCAGAATCACCTGCCCAGCGCTCACTGTCTTCAGAGATCTCAGACCCAGCCAGCGCAGGTGCTTCGCGTTCACCACCGCCAAACTGTGGCGACTGGACAAGAAGGATTCAACACGAGAGAAGATCAGACTCTCACCCACCAACACCCTGCGTCCCCTGGTCTTCACCTTCTTACATAGAACACAGACTTTGACTCAAATCAACAACCAGTTCTGTGCGTCATGATTTCTTCAGTTCTGAAACTCACGATCTCAGTGTTCTTCCTCTGATGATTTCCAGGTTCTCGAACACGGACAGAGAGGTGAGGTTCTCTGGCCAGGACTGGATGAGCAGATAACCTGGACGACACACAGGTAAAAGCCACATATCCACATGTGTGAGCAGACACATCATCAACTAATTAACTAATGAATTCATTAATGAATTAATATTGAATAACAGGGAGTTTTACCACAGTCCTGATGCTGACAACAGGCAGCAGTGACCTTTGACCTACCAGTAATCTCCTTCACTGTCCTGAAGTACTCCAGCTTTGCAGGGTCCATGGGCGGGATGTTATAGTGCGGGTCTCTGAAACAGCCAATCAAAACAGTCCTCGTTACAGCGTCACATGGCTGACCGAGGTGCAGGTTGACTCAGATTCGTCTCAGATTCTTTTCTTCTCACCCGGTGAAGGACGTCTCAATGAGGGAGATGTCTCCGTTGATTTTAGTGCAGTGTCTGAAGGATTCGATGTTGGAGGCGTTTACTGCCATGGCGTTTATCAGAGCGCCGACTCCAACTCCATCACAGGCTGGAAGGAGAACAAGACTATGTTAGTTCACTGTCTCTCTCTCTCTCTCTCTCTCTCTCTCTCTCTCTCTCTGTCCAGGTCTGGCAACCTTTGGGACACGGTCCGTTACATGGTCTGCACCGTTGGACTCCCTTCTCCTCCACCTCGTACATTCCAGTGCTGCAGGTTCGTACACATGACCCCTCTGTCACCACGTAGTTATCTGCACACAGAGAAAACATCAGTCACAGTGTCTCTTAAAGACAGACATGTCCCCTCATAGTCTATGATCTGTCCATAGACTGCAGCTGTC
>JAFBJQ010000526.1:20872-23372 GCA_016785345.1 Trinectes maculatus | reverse complement strand
TGTTTTCATCATTGTGAACATTCTTTGTTATAACACTGTCTCATCTAATGACATCATACCTTATCTATGAAAACCACAAATCAGGTTTCTGCATGTCCTCCGCCTAACGAACCGACCAATCAGCAGCAGATGTTCTTTCCAGAGTCTAAGTATAGTTAATACTCAAGAACACGATCGATGTCGCCGGCCAAAGCTCGAGTGGGTGTGGTCTTTTATCACAGCATGGTGAGGCGTTGACTTTTTAAAGGGCCGGCACAGAAACAAAGAGCAGCGAGCGAGCTTTTCACATCTAAACGTCATCAACGCGCAGCTTTTAGCAACAGTTTGTAATGGACACCAGTTAAAGGACTGTTCCCACAGATGGTTTGTTTCATGTTGACTCAACACAACACACTGATGGAGCTGTTTCAGCTTCTGATCAGTTTGATTTAGTGATTGATGACGTAAGACCAGGCTCCAGGCGTCTTCATACATGGTCATTGGTGGCTTTGACCTGACTCCCGATGTGTGTGTGTGTGTGTGCGCGTGTGTGTGTTCATGGCATGGTGTTAACGTTTGTACCTGTGAGGCTGCTGAGCTGCAGCTGCTTTAATCCACTGGTGTAGTTGAGTGTTGTGGAGGAGTTGTTCCTGTTGTAGTTGGAGATCACCAGCAGAGCGAAGCGGCTTTCGTAAAGGTGTTGGCCTCGAATCAGCCTCAGGTTGAACAGTGGGATCGTCGCCACCTCGTTCATGGCGATCAGAACGTAACCGCCCACTTCCTGGATGGACTGAAGAAATAAAGAGGCAGAATAAGTGATGACAGAAAACTGAACGTTAAAGAAATCAACAATTAATTTATCCTCCGTCAGTTGAAGTTCTGCCCAGCTGCTGTCTGCTGCTGTGGCAGGGTGAAGCTGACCTTTGACCTTTATAAATATGTCGGTGTCTTGACGTGTAAGTTCAGACACAGACCTGGAGGAAGGACAGGTCATGGTGCTCCAGAGTGTGGGTGACCTCCAGGTTCTCCAGGACAATGCTGCAGTTGGAATACATCTTCACCATTTTGTCATAGTGAGTTTCACGAGTCCCCAACAACGCCAGCTGGTTACTCATCCCCTGACACACTGACAGACAGGCAGACAGACAGACAGGCAGACAGACAGACAGGCAGACAGATTAAATGAATGATATTTTGGACCTGCTGTCCAGTCCATGTCATGAAGTCATTGTACTCTGTGCTATGATGTCGTGTGTAACGAGGCTCCTGACGGGCCAGTGTTAACCATGTGACCCTCTGAGCTGAGCGGCTTCTCTCTGTGAGGTTGAGATCAGGCAGTGGAACAGAGTGTTGACAGAAACATGGAGGGAGGAGCAGGAAGCAGGAAGAGCAGCATTTCTCAGGAATGAGTGTGACAGGACACGAGTGACGTCACAGCAGACGTTTTCTGTTTGAGGGACAGAAATGTGTGTTGGATTTCCGTCAAGGCTTCACCTGGCAGCATCGTGACAAACAGCCTGCAGGTGTTTCTCACCTGTCCTGCAGGTTTCACCTCCACACACACACACGCACACACACACACACGCACACACAAACAGCCATACACCGATAATGTGATGTAAAGTATGAAATAGTACAAACACTTTTTCATACCTTCTCCAATCTGTCCATCCCCGAAATTACAAAATCATAAGAGTCATTATCGAAAACTAAAATCCAAACTCCTCCCACTAACTATTAACACTATTAACACTATTAACACTATTAACACTATTAACACTGTTAACACTATTAACACTATTAACACTATTAACACTGTTAACACTATTAACACTATTAACACTGTTAACACTATTTAATGTGATGTAAAGTATGAAATAGTACAAACACTTTTTCATACCTTCTCCAATCTGTCCATCCCCGAAATTACAAAATCATAAGAGTCATTATCGAAAACTAAAATCCAAACTCCTCCCACTAACTATTAACACTATTAACACTGTTAACACTATTAACACTGTTAACACTATTCACACTATTAACACTGTTAACACTATTAACACTATTAACACTATTAACACTATTAACACTATTAACACTGTTAACACTATTAACACTATTAACACTATTAACACTGTTAACACTATTCACACTATTCACACTATTCACACTATTAACACTGTTAACACTATTAACACTATTAACACTGTTAACACTATTAACACTGTTAACACTATTAACACTATTAACACTATTAACACTATTAACACTATTAACACTGTTAACACTATTCACACTATTCACACTATTCACACTGTTAACACTATTAACACTATTAACACTATTAACACTATTAACACTATTAACACTATTAACACTATTAAGAACACAATAAATAACAGTGTCTGCAGATAATCACAACTACAGCTGTCAAATGTAAATGATTCAGTGGATCTGGGAATGATCTTGAAAGAGAAGACACAATAATTATGTCTCACTCACACACACACACACACACACA
>JAFBJQ010000526.1:13372-18372 GCA_016785345.1 Trinectes maculatus | reverse complement strand
TTAGAGATGGAAATGACCTCTGACCTCCAGGGCCTGACCCTGCGGTGACATGGGTCTCGTGTGAAGGGGTCACACACAGGTTGTGTGTCAGAGTTTGGGTGAGAGAGAGAGAGAGCAGGTAGAGTGAGAAGCCTGTATACTCCTGTTGACACTTTCTGAGCTTCATTGTTGACATTCTTTACATTCTTTACATTCTTTACATTCCAGCTCCGAAACTCTCCCAGTGCTGCTGTGACACTACCTGCCTCGCTCGCCCACACTCACTGTCCCTGCCCACAGAGAGAGAGAGAGAGACGTTCTCTCACCTGGCACAGTCAGCTGAGTCAGCTGCAGACACACACACACACACACACACACACGCACACACACACACACACACACTGCTCACTCTCTCTCCCTCACATCACTCGCTCACTCTCTCTCCGTCACATCACTCTCTCTCCGTCACATCACTCTCTCTCCTTCACATCACTCGCTCACTCTCTCTCCGTCACATCACTCTCTCTCCCTCACATCACTCTCTCTCCGTCACATCACTCTCTCTCCCTCACATCACTCTCTCTCCCTCACATCGCTCTCTCTCCCTCACATCACTCTCTCTCCCTCACATCACTCTCTCTCCCTCACATCACTCTCTCTCCCTCACATCACTCGCTCACTCTCTCTCCGTCACATCACTCTCTCTCTCTGTGTGTGTGTTGTGATGTTGAGTGTTTCAGTGTTTGTGTTGTTCTGCTTTGATGTTAAAGTTTTCTTGACTGAAACACACATCTGTCCTCAGAATGTTCAGGAGAGACGGACGAGCCTCACACAACCTGAGCAACAGTGACAACACATGTCCCAGAATGCATCTGTCCAGCCCGCTGAGTTCACTGACCCCCGCTGACGTGCCACTGAGGACCAGGTCAACGTGGACGGACCGAGAGGACGCAGCACTGAGTGAGGACAGGACACAAGGTTGTGTTTGAGTAACCTGGTGAATATGTCTGACATCCAATCACAGTGCAGGAGTCGTCCCCCCCCCCAACACACACACACACACACACACACACACAGTCAGACACACAAGATCTCAACAACATCACCAACTGGTTCAGTGTGTCCTTCGTCCCCTGAACCACCAACCACAGCTCACTTCAGGTTTGGAATTTGTCTCTATTTGTCTTTATTTTTGTGGCCAAACACACACACACACAGACACACACACACACACACACACACACAGCTTCGTACTGAAGCTGCACGCTGCACAAACCTGATGTTTATTATTATTTCCACACCAAATGAACGGTGTTACACACACAGCTGTGTAACAACACAGCTGTGTGTAACAACACAGCAGTGTGTAACAACACAGCAGTGTGTTCCAAACAAGGGTCAATAAACACTCAATCACAATCCCAGATTGTTGTCAAGACAAAGAGAGAGAGCAGTCAGCTGTTTTCACTTAGAACTGAAAACACACACACACACACACACACTGAGATAACAGTCAGAACAGCTGAGCTCAGCGTTTTCTCCCATCGTTCATTCACTTATTTGTTCTCTCCCTCTCTCAGGAGACAAAACTCTTATTTCAACAACCTGAAAGACAAACACTCAAAATTCCCATCATGCTCGGTAAGTCGGCCTTTTCTTCTTCTGACACACAGATCGACCAATGAAAACCAGCTCTCAGCTCAGATCCACAAATCTTAGAGTCAAAACTCTGTTTTCACAATAAAAAATATCTCATGTGACAGAAACCTCCAGTTTCCAGTTCAGCACACACACTGTCACACAACGATCTAATGTCCACCTGCACTGTCCAGCTGAGACATGTCTGTGTGACAAAAGATATGAAAAGATGTTAAATGACTGAAGCAGACGTTCACTCATGAGTCCTGTTGTGTTATTGAGTCATCGATCAGAGTTCATTGATCAGACTCCGATCACTCACACATTGTACAGATGTGATAAACATTTCTCTGTGTGTTAGCGATGAACAAGTCAAGGTGAGAACATTAATCTGATGACATGTGACATGTTTAATCAACATGTGTGCAGACCTGCTGGAGGATGTAACAACCATCGTCCTTCAGGAGGACAGTGAGGGCACAGTGAGTCTGAATGAGCGTAAGTGTCCTTTACTTCCTCTGTGCTGTTTAGTCACATGTTTTCTGTTTCCTATATATCCAGTAAACAGAAGAAGAAGAAGAAGAAGAAGAAGAAGAAGAAGAAGAAGAAGAGGAACTCCTGAGTGACACCTCTATTGTCCTCAGTCTCTTACAGATGTGTCACGTTGACGTGACTGATCATGTTTCCTTTGAAGGGAGATGTTTTGAGCGTCAGTCATCAGGCTGTTTCTCCACTGATTAACGCACACAGATTTACTCATATTTGATTGATGTTTCATTTCCATGATGTTTTTTTTTTATATTTTCCTGGAACTTGAAACATGTTGAAACTTCATCACCTGTTACCACTGACACCAGGGTAAAGTCACTGACCCCCCCGCCCTCCACCCCCCGGCCCTGTGGCCTGCTCCTACCTGTCCTGTTGGGCCTGGTGCAGCGGCAGTGGGTCAGCAGCAGCAGCAGCAGCAGCAGCAGCTGCAGTAACGCGGTTCCTCCTCCAGGGAAACCACTCATGTCTGGTCCGAGATAAAACTCTCAGCTGGTCCTGGACGCTGCTGGTTGACAGGAGGCTTCTCCATGAACAGCAGCCACAGGCAGAGAGCGAGAGACGGAGTGAGAGCAACAGAGTGGAGCTGAGAGAACACACCTCCTCACTCTCCACCCACACCTCCCTCTCTCCCTCTCTCTCTCTCTCCCTCTCTGTGTGTCTCTCTCTCTCTGTGTGTGTGTCTCTCTCTCTCTCTCTGTCTGTCTCTCTCTGTGTGTGTGTGTGTGTGTGTCTCTCTCCCTCTCTCTCTCTCTCTCTCTCTCTCTGTCTGTCTCTCTGTCTCACCCTGTCTCTCTCTCTCTCACATTAAACAATAAAAGCGTCAGTCAGATTCTGACTGTAAATCACTGAAAATATTCATAATTCATTGTTTTAAACAGTGAGTTACTTTTAGTGTTGTAAAGTGCCGCATCAGCATTTTCCTCTCACGACATGTGAATTAATGTAAATAAAACATGGTACGTTTGGTCACCTGGGAATAGACAGACCCCAGAGGTTTTATATATATATATGTGTGTGTGTGTGTGTGTGTGTGTATACAGTATATATATATATATATATATATATAGTGACAAACACGTCACTACTTCCACCATCATTTCTTTGTCTTGACCACCTGACTCTGCCACCTCAGCATTTTTTCATCCATAATTAATAACCATGTTTTGCTGTTGTTTACCTGAAATCTCTCTGCACTCTGCTGCTAATGGACTTTGAATCGCTCGTTCATTCTTAACAAAAACTGACAGTGTGTTGCTGGGCAGAAACACTTCCAGTGTGGGTCACTGACCTCTGACCCCAGCTGCACACCTGATTCAGTTCCCCTGATAATCAGAGAGCTCATCTGAACGGGTGCTGCTGAGTCGGGACGTCCACATCCTCAGGCGTGAGGAGACGCCTCTCCCCAGGTTCATGCTGGCTCCTGCAGGCCTGCTGATGGACCCATGTGAAATCTGAACTGTGAGTTTGTAATAATGTGGTTTGTTGACAGATTGTGTCCTGATAAGTCCACAACTGTAACAGGTCCAGCGTCTCAGCATGTCTCCATCAACAAGTTCAAACTTCTCAGCATTGGCAGATTTGACTGTTTTAGTTTGAGGTTTCTGAGGGAACACACAGGTAAAATAGATCATTTGGCCCCTGATGGTAGTGTGGAGGGCGATGTGCTGCCTCCACTGAGCTTAATGAAGCATTTAGAAGCAGCTAAGGTGCATTCTGCTTCCTTCCTTCCTTCCTTCCTTCCCCTGGTTATATCCACTTCCTTGGTCGTGGCTGTCAGACGCGTGAGGATTAAAGATGGCAGCTAGTTCCTTTGTGCTGTTGTCTCTGTCGTTTGTGTTTGCAGGTGAAATCAGGTTAATCGTCTGAGAACGCTCAGTGGAAAATAATGTGTGTGGGGGCAGAACAGTGGAAAACAAAAGCAACATTCATCATTATAATGACGAGGTCTTAACGAGGAGCTGACATGAACTAATGAATCATTATGTTTAATGGTTAAACAGCAGCAGCAGTTGTTCTATACGAACGAGGAGGAAGCTGAACCATTTTATTTTAAAATGTTCAAACATTTCCATTTAAAATTATTGGTAAAATAAAGACACTTTTAGTGAAGCTGAGATTTTTTTTTAAATGTTTGATATTTAAGTTACTTGAATATTTATTTGCTTTTAAATGAAGTAGTTCAGTCAGCAAACGCTGAGAGCAGGAGGAGGAGGAAGCGGCAGAGGGAAGGAGAGCGGGTTAGGAATGAAGGAGACATGAGAGTCCACCAATGAACCCAGAAGGAAACGCTCAGACCTGAAGGGATGGATTCATTATGTGTGTTCTGCCTTTTGTCATCAACAATAATAACAACAATAATAACAATAAACGAAATAAACATGTTTGTTCCGGTATCACTTGACCTTCATTTTACAGTTGTTTGTTTAATGAGGACATTTCCTGCCTCGGTTTTTTATTAAAAGTCATAAAGAAAACATGAAGTTATGATTAAATGACGTATTTCTGTGGATCGTGTTTCATGGATCAGTCTGAAGGTTAAAAGCTTTGTGTTTTGTTGATGATGGAGATTCGTCCACTGCAGCGTTTACAGGCGACTCGTCGTTGTATTCATGTTTAGCTGGTTTCCCTCCAAACCACTAGTCTGCGCTGTGCGCCGGAAGCAGAGTGACGCGACTTCCGTGCCGAGACTTCCGTGAGTTTAGATTTGAAAATGGCGGCGGCCGGTGACTGTGGCACTGCCTGTTGTGTCCCACAGGAAAACACAGGCTCGTTCATCACGCCCAGATGTCGAGACAAAACGCGCCGCCGCTGCGTCACGAGGAGCCGCTGTTCTT
>JAFBJQ010000526.1:2004-12409 GCA_016785345.1 Trinectes maculatus | reverse complement strand
TAAAGTCTGGGAGTATTGTCGGGAAAATAAACACGTCACGTGCACTATCGGGAGTTTTGGCATCCAAAGTCCCGGATGGGTAAGTTGTTCTCTTTTTTTAGCCTTAACCTTTCAGGAAATGCATCTCTCAGTATAAACTAACAATAGCTAGGCTACTTTAAGGCCCCGTTCTTAAAAGATGATGTTAATTTCGTTTACACGTACCAGGATATCCAAAGCCGACGACGACCGTCATGTTACGGTGCTAAAACTGTGTTTCACCTTTTCACGTGTCTGAGTTTTTACCCGGAGTTTTTCAAAGTAACGTTAACGTCATTTTCAGTGACTGAAACCTCCGGTTAAGCCCCATTTGAAAAAAATATGCGTCTTTACTATGATACTATTATATGCATCACTAGTGGACACATTGCCTCTAATGCTTCACAAAGCTCAATACACATAAAGATACCGTGCATTTCAATGAAATCCAATTAATACCCAACTTTGTTAAAAACGGGAAACGTAGCAAATAAATAATCGATAATCGTTGACTAATCGAAAAATTAGATTATAGATTAGTCGACTACAAAAACAATCGTTAGTTGCAGCCCTAATCCATATACACACAGAGACCTGCCTACTAAAGATCTGTGTATATGCTGCGTTACGTGTCAGGCATTGACCTTTGAACTAATATAAATGTGAGTAAGACCTCACCCTCACAGGCGAACCCTTCCCTCATGTATATTTTTCAGGTGGAGGAAACAGCCGTCATCCACACTCCTGTTACATGCTGAATACATAACATGAGAAAAATGATGAGCACGTTGTTAAACCATTTAAATGAAACGTACATTTATTTATTTATTTATGTATTTAGTTAGTTAGTTAGTTAGTTAGTTAGTTTGTTATAATATGTGTTGCCCTGCAAAGTTTGTTCAACATTACTGCTCTGTGTCAGACTATTGCCTGAGACTGATTTGATAATATCCCAATGTTTCATTTTGATTTATCTCAATTTGTTTAGATGTATGTATTTATTTTATTTAATACATTTTGTTTATGTGTGTGTGTGTTTTTAGTTATTTTTGTTTTCAGTCTTATTGTCAGTTTGGTGTTGATCATTATACGTACTGTGTTTGACAAAATTAATTCCTATATTTTATATTGAGCATTTTCAAATGTTTATTTTCAGGCAATCTGCACTTAATATGTATGCATACACTTTAACACACACACACATTTACACACACTTGTGCATGCGCCCATCCATATGTACTTACAGCCGTCAGTATATAGTTTGGTTTTACATTTGGAGTTCCATTGGAGTTCCGTTTAAAAAAAAGTTGACTGTTTTGATAAAGTATTTAAAATAATATTTAAAAAATGTATACAGGGGGTCCTCGAGTTACGATGGAGACCCGTTCCTGAGAATGTGTGGTAACCGAATTTCGACGTAAGTCGGAACATACATTCATGTGTAAGGTAGATACTAAGTTGTGCCACTAGATGTCGCTATAACACCACCCTAAAATAAGAGTTTACTGTGGTGAATTGCCTTTTTTGTCCCTCTTGACACACCGTAGGGGTTGATATCACAAATTTAGATTTCTGTTATCAACCTTGTAGACCCTGTGTTGTGAATAAACCTACGGTATCAACACGATCCCGAACGCATCTGTGTCCGTGTGCCTCTTCTTACCGGCTGCCGCTACCACCACCCCCCCCGCCCCCCGACCCGAGTCTGGGTGCCGAGAGCAGGACTTGAACCCCAGGTTTCAACCCCAACGCTCTAACCAATAGTATAATACACATGTTAATATTTTTGAGTTTCATGATTAGTTATGGTGAAACTATAAAAATATACGAGTAAAACAATAGTTTTAAGTTCAGTGCACTTAACTTTTTTTAAAAGGTTCTGTTTATTTTTGATTTTTCTGTTTAAAATTTTTTTACTCAAAACTTACTAAAATGAAGGAAATTGACATATTGAGATAATCAGTCTCCAAATCAGTTTTGAGTACTCTAAACAAACTGTGCTAGACCACGCCCACTCTGTGTGCCATGGTACTATCACTACATGCTGTCATACTGTGTGTACATGGAGCTGATAATACTGTGTGTACTTGTACTTGTCGTGGTCTTTTAAATACAGAACCTGTGTGGGCAGTCCCTGGTGGACGGTGTTACTCTGCCCTCTAGTGACACAACCCGTCACTGCAGATGTTTAAACAGCAACATCAGTTCATAAGTGGGTCTGAACACTGTAACGCTGTGGGGGGGGCGGGGTCTGAACCGGGTCAGACCCGGACCTTAGGACCCGTGGTCCGGGTCTGACCCGGGTCAGGTCCGGATCCGGCAGAGAACAGCAGGCCAAGCGGGGTCCAGTGCTACACGTCATCTGATGGGAGGGGTCTGTTGCAGGTCACGTGGTCCAGGTCTTTGTTGATGTGATTCAGTGTAGAAGATCCGGAGGACAACAAAGTCCACATCCTTCACACCGTCCACGTCGGTCCGTCCTGCCCGCAGCACACTCGCCCGTCTCGGCCTGGATGCTGCCGCAGCCTTCCGCCGTTCACCTGGATCTTTGGGCCGCGGGAGTGCGCGGGTGTCGGGCGGGGGGATGGAGGCTCAGTCCGGGCTGTGAGCGGTGGTGGGGGTCGCTGTGCGCGGCTTTGTTCCGGTTCTTCAGCCTCGCGGTGCGGAGCCTCTGAGGACCCGTGGAGGAGAAACGGATTTAACACGTTTTGGTTTTGTGTTTTTCTGCGTCGAGAGAGAAAATCTCTGTTCTGTCTGTCTCTTCATACCCCCCCTCCACCCGTCTGTCCCCCTCCACCCGTCTGTCCCTCCTCCATCATGGCTCCATTGTGCCGGCTCGTCCTCCTCCGCTGCCCGCTGCTCCTGCTCCTCGTCCCCGCCGTGCTGAGCTCGTTCCCCCGCGGCGGAGGCAGCAGCGCTCCGGCTCTTGGTGAGTGTCCGACACCTGAACGCGTCTCCGGTGGGGGTGGGGGGTGCAGGTCAGAGGTCATAGACAATTTTATTTATCCTCATGGTCCAGTGCTGATGATCACGTGGTCCGTCTTTGTGTTTCTGTTGTCATGACAACAACAGCAGGATGAGAGTGATTTGATGCCATTAGGTCAGTTTTATATCAGTTTAATAACCATGGCAACCAGAAAATGACAACACCTCTGTGTGTGTGTGTGTGTGTGTGTGTGTGTGCGCAGATCTGAAGCAGCCATGAGCCTCCAGACGTGTGTGTGTTTGTGTGTGTGTGTGTGTGCGTGTGTGTGTGTTGGGGTTAATGACAGGGTGGAGAAACAGGGCGAGGTCAGATGAGCAGCCTGTGTGAACTGTATGTTCTCATGGATCCATCAAACAGAACTACACACACACACACACACACACATTAAGACCTCAGTCAGTCTGTGTCAGTCACAGCCTGGTGACATGTGTCTCCATCATCAGGAGCTCATTAGTAACCTACACTGTTTTAAACTTTGCTTCAGCTACTGTTGAACCTTAAAGGCCCCATTAAATAAAATAAAGTTGAATATATAAGTTTCCATTCATTTCTGTTTACAGATACATTGGTTTAATAACTGTAGTGAATGAGCTGTGCATTGAGTACTGTTATTTTGTAACATACTGTAATACATGCTGTAAGTTTGTATTGTGGTAGTAGAACATTAGTTTGGTAAAGGATATGTGTAGTTCCTGGATCCATGGCAAACTGAATATATTTTATTTACTGTTTTTATTCTCTGGTTGTGTTGACATGGTGTTGTTTGTATCTGTTGTGAGTCTGTGTCGTGAGTCGACATCCAGAGGTCAAACTGCTCCAGCGATGAGTGAATGTGTCTCGTTTCTGTCACTGTGGCTCTGAGCTTTTTTAAGGATCTGAAGGATGAAGTTCTGGAGATTTCTATTTTCACCCACTGCAGCTGGAGCACACATGTTCTTGTGGGGAGATGTACCACTCTGTCTTTTTTTGGAAGACAGTGATGGAGACAGTTGGAGACACGGCTGGTGTGGACACCGTGTTTTCTGATGTAGTCTGTGAAATCTGAACAGTTCTCTTCATCTCATCAATGGGATCAGTCTGACATATTTGTTGTGTATGACCAGAGGTATGTGGACACCCTGTGTGTGATTTCACACACTTCCGCTTGATGTGTTGCAGTTTAGCTGCATCGTCCATCTTTATCTCTTTGGTCGTCTTTATGTGCATTGACAGGCCTGAATTGTTTCTTTAAGAGCTTTCGAGGAACTAACTCTCTGTGAATCCTCTGTAATTTGCTTTTCTTATTTTATGGGCCTGTCGAATCTTGTTGTGTTAAAATAACGTTCATGATGTTGCTGTAGACAGGACACACACACGGCCTTGTAAAAAAACATTTTCCAGTGTGGAAGATGTCAACTGGTCTGCACTAGAGTCCGTCACCCAACATGATGATGTGGTGACTACACAGGTTCAACAAAACCCTGGTGACTCCACATAGCAGCGTGGCTCTCCTCTGTCCACTTAGTTCTGTCCACGTGTTGTCGTGTCCGTGTTGCTGTGGACATGGGAGGCAGGTGGAAAGCGGGAGCGATGAGGACGGAGATGACGAGGTCATCAGAGCATGAAAGAGAAACTGTGATAGACGGAGCGAGAAGGTCCATCACTTCTTTGCCTCGCTGGTCTTTTGAGGATGAAAACTCCAGTTGAGTTACAGGCCGATCAGCTTCATCGCCCACTGACCTCAGATCAGCTCTGCCTGCTCCTCGTCCCAGAGAGTGACAGAGTTAGCCTAGCTTAGCATTAAGACCACAGCCGTGCAGCTGCAAATGTCACATCACTGTCATGTTTTTTTTAGTGAAACCACAGTGTTTGTGTGGCTGGTCCTGACCTGGTGCAGGAGACCACCTCTGGTCCACATCTGGACTGTGTGATCTGCTGTGAATAATAATGTCGTCATCAAGTCTATTTATTAAGCGTTTAGCACGTTAAGACTTGAGTCGTCATGTTACATCTGGACTGGAGTTAATCAGTGAAGTGTCAGTGTCTCACAGCTGAATCTACAGTCGCTTGTGTTCTGTGTTGTCAGTGTGTAAGCGCTCACTTCAGCTCCCCACAGAGCCGCTCGGACCCGGTCTCCGCAGACCTGTCACACTGTAAACAAGATGTAATTGGTTCCCGATGCAGCCAATGGCTGTCAGATGAGAAGTTAGTAACTATAGCAACGGGACATAATTAAAAAGCTGTGGTTTGTGTTGGAGTCATAGTGTGTGTGTGCGTGTGTGCGTGCGTGCGTGCGTGCGTGCGTGCGTGCGTGCGTGTGTGCGTGCGTGCGTGCGTGCGTGCGTGCGTGCGTGCGTGCGTGCGTGCGTGCGTGCGTGCGTGCGTGCGTGCGTGCGTGCGTGCGTGCGTGTGGGGACTGGATGAAGGCTGACGGGTCTGATGATCAGCACTGACCCAGTTTGGATGTGAGAGGAGCAAAGTCTCTTCTGCACTGATGCTGAGGCCTCGTCACAGTGAACGCCGTCAGTCAGGATCCAGGTCTCAGCTCAGGTCTCTGGTCCTGGTTGTGAGGACTGGCTCAGCACACGGTGGTATTTGCTAATTACAGAGGAGGCGGGGGTCACAACCCCAGTATTTACCAGCTGTAATTGGCTGGCCTGCGAATCTCCGACCAATCAGCAACGGCTCTTTAATTACTACCCTGGTTAATAGTTTGTGTGCGTTTGTCAGAAGACGTAAGCCCATTGTTGTGTGTTATATGGTGTGTATGATATGGACATGATAACTGAGGCGGCTGCTGAGATGGATTTCTGTCTTCTGACTTCTGTTTCTGTCTTTCAGATCTGTCAGAGAAGAAGAGCGACCTGCGTGTGTGCGACGCCGGGACCTGTCGCTTTGGAGGAAGCTGCCGTGAAAACGGTGGCGACATCAAGTGTGTCTGTCAGTTCCACGTGAGTTCACGTTTCCCTGACTCATCACACACTTGTGTTGAAAAAAAATCTCCTTTCATTGACAGCTGTCTCTAAATTAAACTCTCACTGACTCCAAACACATTTTAGTTAACTCTGTGTATCAACAAAGAAAAAATGCGTGTGTGTGTGTCTGTGTGTGTTGGTGTGTGTGTTGCAGTGTCATAAGAAGTATGTCCCTGTGTGTGGGTCAAACGGAGACACGTACCAGAATGAGTGTTTCTTGAGAAGAGCTGCCTGTAAGAAGCAAAGAGCCATCACCATCGTGTCAGAGGGACCCTGTTACCATGGTAACACACTGACTTTTCCGTTTATTTAGTACACCTAACTGAAACAAATCCTGAACCCAGATCCCCCTTCACCAAAGTTCATCTTTCAGAAATGTCTGTGTGGTCATCAAAGAGCTGTTTCTGTTTTTACGCCTCATTTGATTTGAGCCTCATGTCAAACATGTTCAAACCTTTATGTCCAAAGTCCGAGTGAAACAGACGTCAGATCAGTTTGATTCCTCACCCCCACCTTCACCTCCACCTGTGGACTTAACCATGAGTCAGACAGTGAAGGTCCCGGTGTCACTGTCACAGTCTGTGGTCACAAGGGGAGGAGTTAAAGATCCCAGGAAGCCTTCTGATTGGACACAGAATGAGTAAACAGCCCTGAGTGGGGATGAGTCGTCAAACAGAACATGTCAGAACCGGGTCAAAACGTCTGTGACCTTCACCAGTTTCTTTGCTGAGACCAGTGTTTTATGATCACACGGTGACGCACTGTGTCTGACTCCGATGGAACAGTTGGTTTCATCCTGATAACAGTAACATTATAATGTCCCTCCGTCTCTGTCCTCTCTTGTCTCCTGTCTCTGACAGATGGTGGGTCGGGATCTGGAGATGGAGGTAAACGGCTTTATTCTTTTCTAAATACCACTAATGTAGGGCTGCAACTAACGATTATAATCTAATTTTTCGATTAGTCAACGATTATCAATTATTTATTTGCTACGTTTCCCGTTTTTAACAAAGTTGGGTATTAATTGGATTTCATTGAAAAGCAGTGTATCTTTATGTGTATTGAGCTTTGTGACAAGCATTAGAGGCAATGTGTCCACTAGTGATGCATATAATAGTATCATAGTAAAGACGCATATTTTTTTCAACCGGAGGTTTCAGTCACTGAAAATGACGTTAACGTTACTTTGAAAAACGCCGGGTAAAAACTCCTCAGACACGTGAAAAGGTGAAACACAGTTTTAGCACCGTAACATGACGGTCGTCGTCGGCTTTGGATATCCTGGTACGTGTAAACGAAATTAACATCATCTTTTAAGAACGGGGCCTTAAAGTAGCCTAGCTATTGTTACTTTATACTGAGAGATGCATTTTTTGAAAGGTTAAGGCTAAAAAAAGAGAACAACTTACCCATCCGGGACTTTAGATGCCAAAACTCCTGATAGTGCACGTGACGTGTTTATTTTCTTTATTTTCCCGACAATACTCCCAGACTTTAGACATTCGCGGTCTCACGCTAACATCACTATGCGCCTCTGCTTCAGCCATCGTTGCTACTGCAACGACTTTGCTATTGCTATTGAACTTCTTCAGTGTTTAGTTCAATATGGACGCAGGTGGTGCAGGCTATTGCCCCTTACGTTTCCGGTGGTGCATTGCAACTTTATTTGCATGTATTCTAATGAATTGAATGGCGTTCATCATGTTGCTTAAAATAATATATGACTAGACGACCACAAAATTTCTGGTCGACCACATTTAATAGTCGACGCCGTTGACGAATGGTTGCAGCCCTACACTGATGGCAATAATAATAATACTGATGAGGAGGATGAATGTTTTCTGCAGATGACGAGGGATCGGGTCGAGGTAAAAAAGCATCAAAATGTGGAATCTGCAAGTTTGGAGCGGAGTGTGATGAAGACTCAGAGGACACACTGTGAGAACACATACACACAAACATATATTAAATTACAGGGGTTCCTCGTGTTACGATGGAGATCCGTTCCTGAGAATGTGTCGTAACCGAATTTCGACGTTAGTCGGAACCTACATTCATATGTATGTATTTGTATTTAGATAATGAGTTGTGCTACCAGATGTCGCTATAACACCACCCTACAATAAGAGTTTACTATGGTGAATTGCCTTTTGACACCGTAGGGGTTGATATTGCGAGTGTAATGAGCATTTCCTTTAGATTTCTGTTATCAACCGTGTAGACCCTGTGTTGTGAATAAACCTACGGTATCGCCACGATCCCGAACGCATCTGTGTCCGTGTGCTTCTCCTTACCGGCTGCTGCTGCACACCCCCGTGCGAAGTCTGTACATATTTATGGGGCAAACCACTTAAGCCGAAACAAGGAAGTTCACAGGAGATGTGTCGTAACCATGAAAACAACGTATCTCGCGACCGTCGTAACACGAGGACCCCCTGTATTTTCTTTTCAGCCAAAGTACTTTACATCAGTCTTATGTAAGATAACATAGAAACACGTCAGACCGACTGATCAGGCTAATCACTCTTGTGGTTCGTTTGTTGCTTATCTGGGTCAGGAAGCTAATGCTAATCCTAACTTCATTGTTAACCTGAACAACTGTCTTCAAGATACAGAAAAAAGTATAAAGGGAAAATTCTCTGAGGACTTGATGATAAGAACATGCCACTGCTATGCTAATAAGTGTGGGCTTGTGTTTATGTGTCCAGCTGCATGTGTAACATCGTGTGTAATGGTCACAATGATAACCCAGTGTGTGGCAGCGATGGAATCACCTACGACACTCCATGCCATGTCCGAGAGGCATCCTGCCTCAAACAGCTCAAGATAGACATCAAACACGTGGGACGCTGCCAAGGTAACGCAATGCATTTCCACACAACATATCAATACAAAGACTTGAGTCATTATGGTAGATCTTGACACACTATATTTGAGGATTTGGTTGGTTTTTGGACACCATGGTATACAGAAAAAACGTTTTAGATAATGTAAAATAATAAATAAATTTAATTTTTCAAAAAACGACAAAAAAGTAAGGCTATTTCTTGTAGTTTTTGACTTGAAAAGAAATGATGTTTTCTGGCACTGGTAAATGGTGAACACATGTTATTTATTTGTTCAAGGCGACAATAAGATAAGATATTCCTTTACTAATCCCACAGTGGGGAAATATCACAGTTACAGCATACACAGAATTAGCATTTAGAAAAACAACAACAAAAAAATAGTAAAGTACGGAAATGACAGAAATATAAATATAGAAAAACAGTGTATAAAGTGAGTTAATTGCACGTTGTGGTGGTTTAACAATAATAATAATAACAACAACCATAATAGTAGTATAATAATAGTACTAATAATAGTGTAATAGTAATAACAATAATAATCATACTATATCCAATAGTATATAGTATAGACCCATGTATTACATCTGTATATATATGTATTGTGAGTGTGGTCTACCAGGAGCACTGTTGGTTATAGAGTCTGACCACTGCCGGAAGGAAAAGTCCTTTACTTTTTTGGTGAGGGAGTCTGTCACTGAAGGAGCTCCGCAGTGTTGTCAAAGTGTCCTGCAGGGGTTGGGAGGTGCTAAAGACTTACATTTCAGGCAGTTATTGACCGATCAAGAAATGATGTTTGATGGCAATTAATCATGATAACATCATTACTAATAGTGAATAAATGTTATATAATGTCTTTTTTTTTTACGTTTTTGGACATTTTCAACAAAAATGAAAATAATATGAAATGTTGAAACACTGAAAGAATTGAAAAACATCCAAATTCAATTTTTTTTTTCTTTGAGAAATGTCGAGTATTTAGTATGTCTCTGAGTTTCGGGCAAAATTTTGACTATTCATGAAAACATCAAAAACTTGTCCTGGATGCCTCAAAATGTCATAAGAGTATGTCGTCGAGTTTCGGGCAAGATTTTGAGTTTTCATAAAAATGTCAAAAATGCGTCCAAAAAGTCATATTAAAGTATGTCGTCGAGTTTTTGACAAAATTTTGACTTCATGAAAACGTCAAAAAAGAGTCCAGGGCTCGTCAAAACGTCACAGTATACTATGTCGTAGAGTTTGGAACAAAATTTTGACTTTTCACGAAAACGTCAAAGGCGCATCTAAAACGTCATAGTATAGTATGTCGTCGAGTTTCGGGCAAGATTTTGACCTTTCATGAAAATGTCAAAAATGCGTCCAAAACGTCATATTAAAGTATGTTAAAATATTACCAACCATATTGATATTTTGTTGATTTGACGCCAGAAAACCTCATTCTCTCATAGGTCGCAAAAAACTTAAGGGGTTAGTAGGTCGAAAATGTCCAGAAACGGCCGAAAATTAAAAGTGGAAAAAACGCGCTAGAATGGCAGGAAATAGTGTGCAATCGCCCCCCAGAATGATATTTCGTTGATTAGACGCCAGAAAACCTCATTTTC
>JAFBJQ010000524.1:571712-582756 GCA_016785345.1 Trinectes maculatus | reverse complement strand
ACTTGAAAAGTTTGACCCTGATTTGCTGAAATGCTTTAGACTCACTTTGTTTACAAGTGGTCATGTTACTCTATATGACAAACATGTTAACATCAACTTGTATGTTAGTGTAGGGGGTGTAACTGCACACCAAGGAGAGCCGATTCACAAAAGTAGATGGATCCTTGTCTACTTTTGGAAACTGCACAACCATGGTACAAAACTCAGTAAGGATCAACGGTCAGATTTCCTCACACACAGGGAAGAAGGGGAAGGGGAAAACCTTCCATCTGGAGTCGACTCAGGTAACCTTGTTCCCTGTAGTGTTAAGGAGACCAGCTCATTAAATCCCAACTGATTTCTAAATTAAGAAAGACACTACAAACTGTTGAGAGACTAAGGGGTCACGTTACAGATGCCCCAAATATCATAAACTGATGAATCTGGAGAATCTTGGATTAATTTAATTTGGACATATTAAGTTCAGGTATCAAGTTATCTACCATTTTTTTCTATATTTAGAAAAGAACTGCTTTAACAAGAATAAAAGTGCTTAGTATGTTGAGACATTTGCTGAAATTAGGATCAAGCATTTCAAGTTCCCTGCTTACCCCTGTATCACTGATGCTGCAGCAAGAGTTCAAAATCTACTTAGCCGTCAAGGACAATAAATGTTCTAAAAATCCTGTTTGGAAATTTGGGTTATGATGCATAAACAATAGGCCCAAGAATGATGAAAATGCAAATACAACTGCATTAGCTAATCTTCTAATAAGCTTTTTAGGCAGCATGTGATCCTGACTCGAACCACCTCCACCCCCCACAGGCAGAGAAGAGACAGACAAAGATGCACAGAGACCAAGGAGAGACAGACATACACAGGCCACCCCACCACACACAGACAGACAGACAGACAGACAGACAAGCCCACCACAGACAGACAGACAGACATACACAGGCCAGCCCACCACAGACAGACAGACAGACATACACAGGCCAGCCCACCACAGACAGACGAACACAGGCCACCCCACCACAGAGAGACAGACAGACATACACAGGTCACCCCACCACAGACAGACATACACAGACCATCCCCTAAAAACACACACACACACACACACACACACACACACACACACACACACACACGATGGATGCAAATGAAGTCATGTTATGTGCAAATGTTGTGGTGGGAAAATTTGTGAAAATGAATTTGTGCAGTGTTGTTTGATGTACAAATGGGTGCTCCTCTTGGCTGGACCAGCTGAAATAGACAGTTAGTTATGGCACAGCAAACAAGCAAAACCCCAACCCATAAAGAGGAAAAACAGAACTTACACTCCATGTAGATCTGTTAAACCCCGCTGTTCGGTGATCTACCAGGGCCCGCTGTTCAGTGATCCGCCAGGCGCCGCTGTTCGGTGATTACCAGGGCCCGCTGTTCAGTGATCCGCCAGGCGCCGCTGTTCGGTGATCCGCCAGGCCAAATGCTCGGTGAGCCGCCAGGCAAAATGCTCGGTGATCCGCGAAGAAAATTCCGGATGACGATGTGGAAGTCACGTTGAAATAATTGGCTGGTAACGACGCCGCATTGCGAAAAAATTTCCGCTGATTCGGGTGTTTTACGCTCATCACTTTGTGTTTTGAGGTGTGTTGTTTGACTATGTTGTGAATTATTTTTATACTACTACACCTTCCTGCCTACTCTGAACTGATAGTTTAGATTTTTTTGTAGGGGAATAACCAGCCTAACCAGTATGGAGACACATTAGGAAGCCAACACAGCAGCCCTCCATAAAAGGAAAAAGTAGTCTTACCTTTTGTAGGCACACCAGCTTTGCTAAATGGTCATGGCACGGCGGCCATGATAAATACATGTGCAGGCCGAGCAGTGATGGCACGGCGGCCATGATAAATACATGTACAGGAAAAGCGGTGATGGCACGGCGGCCATGATAAACAGCGGTGATGGCACGGCGGCCATGATAAACAGAGGTTTTGGCACGGCGGCCAAGCGAGGTGGCAGCACGGCGGCTACCCACAAGAAACACTAGTCCTACTGTAAGAAGGTCTTGTAGGTCGTCTTGTAGGTCGTCTCGAAGATAGTCTCGAAGATAGTCTCGAAGATCCTCTTGTAGATCCTCTTGAAGATCGTCCTGGAAAACAAAACAATTTAAAACATATGATAACAGTTCTTTTGGAAGTTTAATTTTTTTCTTATCTAGGAAAATAAAACTGAAAACATTACGCATACATAGTAATTAGGAGTAATTTTTATTAATTAAATTTTATTAATCTTAAAAATTAAGCGGAGGTTCGATTTAATTTATAGTTGTGTCAAGAATAGTAAAGGATTTGATTACAACTACCTAAAAAGCCTGCAGTGAACAACCTCTTAAATAAGTTTATCTTGATTTAATGTGGAACTCTTAATGGTAAAACACGAGAGAACAAACAATCTAAATTATTTATGGTGGCTATAAATTAAAATTGTATTTTTTTTTATTTTTTCGTCATTAGAAGGGATCAAACTGCTAAACAATTTAATTGTCTTCTTATTAAAAGACAAAAGTTAAGTATCATACTCGGCTGCGTCCAGTGTAACACGCTCATTGAGCGACACAAAGGTAAATACGTTGAGAATATTTATTGTTTTCGTTTCTCCTTAATGGCGCTGACAAACAATTGGGCACGTGCGCTGCCAACAAGCCTCGCACCGGCTACCGGCGACTGTGGCTAATATCATATGCTAACGGGTTTAAGTCCATGGCGCAAAGCAGAGACTGGCTCGCGCTATCATGGAAAATAAACAACACTTGTGAGAGTCGCCGGTACTAATGCACACCAACTGTTTGCCGTTAAACAACAGCGAAATAAAACACAAGTGTAACAGAGAAGCCATTAGTGACTGCGAACGGCAACAGGCCAAACGCTGACACGTGAAAAATGTCAATAAGCGAAGCACGTCACTCTTTCGATAACTGACTGTGCAAACTGACTGTAGCCTACTAACAGCGGACAGGTTTCATTAGTGAACAGTGGACAGAGAGTTTGAATGAGATAACTGGAGCAGTGACACCCACATACACACAGACAGACACACCATTACAGCGGAAGTGATGCAGGAGGCTTACCGTTGCGCAGGTAGACCGCACGTGAGGACGCACGCACTGATCAGACACAGAGCGCAGATCAGCGTATTTATACTGTTTCCGGAGGTCCGAATGCAGCTGTTATAAATCTTTACAAATTACAATACTATGTGACGCACAATGTTTTCATGTTTTCACAAGCCAGACGAACAGGGTTTTATTATTTTTATATTATATAATGATATAATATTTATATAATATAACACACCACAATACATTACGTTATTTTCCATTGCATTACTTTTGCAATCAGCAGATTGTTGTTTGCCTTGTCTCTGTCATTACCTCCTGCTTCAGGTGACAAAGGTCATTTTTTTCAATTTCTTTAATTTCTAAAGCTCCTTTTCTATAATGTCACCTTCCACAGGCAATGACTAAGATCAGTGTGCACGATGGTTTGGCTAGATGGCGTTTATTTATACTTTTTTTAAAAAATACACAACTTATTCTGAAAATATTTCTAAGAAACTCAGATCCCTTGAAAACCATCTGCTCTCTGATGATGTCACCCACTCTAACAGTGACATCATATATTAATTCAGCTGACATTCAACTTCTCGTCTCGTTAAGCAGAGTTTTAATGCATTTTAGCAGCTGTCCAACAGCATTTGCACTGCATCTTTTTCAGGAAATGCACTTTTTAGTGTGTCCTGCATATGTGGTCTAATAGAGGTGAGGCTAGGACCTGAATATTGCATGTTTGTGCACGTGTGCGTGTGTTGTGTCCCCCAGCCCGCGGCACCCTCTGTGCGCCCTACATATAAAGCACTTCAGTGCAATGTTAACACCAGCTGCTGTCTGTACTTCTAATTATAGCCTCTGTAGTGCAGGCTCCCAGGGCAAGACTGGGGGTTCAGGTTACTCCTTCCCACTGCTCTGTCACATACACCCGCCTTTAAACTGGGCCTCAGAACCAGGTTCTGTCAGAGTTTTAAAAAGTCACATGGGGCTCAATTAGATATATTATTGACTTATTTACTCTTGACGTTGTCCTCTGTTTGACAAGGTAGGGTACTGTGGGGTATATGTTTCCCCTGGAGGAAGTACAGGAAGACGTTTGAAGTCCTATGTGCTTTATTCTGGAAGTTGTTGTCAAGGGCACAAAGTGAGTACGCTTGGTCTCTCGACAGACTTGATAAACCTACTACTGCTGCTGTTGTTGTTGTTGTTGTTGTTGTTGTTGAAAGACCCACCAGTCATTTGCTATTATTAGACCATATTAAAATGTATAGTGAACAAAATAACAAAATACAATACATCGTACTACCAATGTTTGCTTTGATAATTTGAGGGGGTCAGTGGAGGTGGGGTCAGGAGGAGGTATTAGCTGCATCTGCTTCCATCATTAGAACATGATTAATAAGCTCTGTGTTTCTGAGGCACAGGCACGGGAGACTTTTAGACCTTTATCTCCTCACTTTACTCTGCCCTCCTTCCTTTGTTCTCACCCTCCCTCGATCTTTGCTCCTTTACACCCTGTTTTCCTCCTCTCCGTTCTCTCTTCAATCCCTTAATCTTCTTTTGAAGCCTCCCCCTCTCTCCCTCCAGTGTTTTATCATTCGCTATTTTGGACCCTCAGAGGGGGCAGGGTGAAACTCCGTGGGTCAGCCCCTTCTCCCTGCTTCTCTCTATCCATCCCTCTCTTTCTCGCTCGCGCTCTCCTGCAACTTAAACAGCAACAAATCTTAGACACTTTGGGAAGGGTACAAATTTCAACCTACAGAAGTAACTTTTTAAAACTATTAAGAACAATATAAACCTTGAGGATCGTTCAGTGGAGTTCTATCTATTTTCTCCAGTGGGGAAGGTTTGGGTTTATTTTTAGCCCCCGTGTGATCCAGCCCAACACAACTGCCCTGCACTTTTTGCTGCCTGGATTTGAGGCATCTTTTCATCTTTTCTCACATTGGACTGGGCCAAAAACGGGTTTAAGAGAGGACTTACTTTGGTTTTTGTGGGAGAACTACATTTCCATGAGCCTTTGAATTTCATCACGGAACATCCAGCAAGTCCAAGGTATGTTAAAAATCTATTTCACTGCTGCTGAACGTAATAATATTGATCTGATACCAGTGGTACAGACTTTTACTCTCAGTATACACAAGCTGCAAGTACACAAATGATTTCTTTGATCAGCTAATTATTGAGAGTACAATAAATGGCCAATGTATATACTGTATAAGAGGCCACATGATACATTTAAAGGGGTGATGATGCTCAGCAGATAAATAAAGAACGTCTTCTTAATGTTTTGACTGTTGCCAAATTTGGACAATAATGAATTTCGTCTTCATCAGTATTTTTTACACCTGGTACCAGTCCAGCAGTTCCTATTACTTCATAATGTGACGATCTGTCAAACAGTTGTTCAACTAAAGGGGGCGTGCATCAGTGACCATGTCACCTTCCATTTGTTCCAAAATGCCAGTTAATGGCCTTCACCCACATGGTTCTAATGCCATTCATTCCTTTAGTGTGGAGGAGGCATCAGCAGCAGCGTGTGTCCGCATGTGTGTGTGTTGAGAGCAGCTGAACGCTTGATGGTAACAACAGGTGGGATGGGTCATCTGGTTTTAAAGAGAGGACACACAGGCAAAAATGTCAGCGGAGTATGACTCACTCTGATCAAACCTGGCCTGCATAAGAGGAGGACGCTGTAATTACTGCGTTTGCAGAAGAACGGTGAAGGGGATGATTGCACAGTGCTGTGGGACATTTCCACTGGACTCCAGCCCTCTGTCTTTGTAACACCAGGACTCTTTTACCTGCTGTAGATCAATATGTCGGCCTGACCAGCCATTGCCAGGGCTTTACAAGATCAATGGTACTTTTATCGCACACACACACACACACATACACGCACGCACCTTGCTCTGCCTCTGATTTGACATACACGCCAGTTGTTGTTTAACAGATCAATGCGTAGCTTTCTTGAAATGGGCACACGCACAAATGCACACTGGAGTGTGTGTGGAGAGAATTATGTTAAATTGATTTTGCAGTTTGTTATCTGAGCGCAACAACAGAAAGGTCAGCCCGAGCCCAGCTACTGAATCAAAACACATCAATTTTTCACATTATACGACCACCTGAGTGCAATACATACAGCGTCTGTCTGCAGCCGAGGGCGCCTCCTTTTGGGTTTGAACGCACAGGCAACATGACGGGCTGTAATGTGGCCAATTCAATTCATCAGTCTGTCATAATGAATGGTGATGAATGGCAGTTGAAGCCAGACACATCATATGCCCTTCTCAGATCCACATCCTTTGGGGCCTCATTAATAATCTTAGGAATGACATATTTCCTCCATCTGAGTCATTCCTGTTTTAATTCAGAACACCGCACCAGAGTAACTATCACTTTTTATTTGCAGATAAGCTGTGTGAGAGGCAGGGGGAGAAACAGAGGGGAAAATAAATCATCTTGGCCCTGCATCGCAGCACGCCGCGTAATGAACACAAACAACACGTAATCGTGTTACGCCACGCGGCCCCGCTGCCATACAATGATGAAACTTTCCTCGCAGAAGTCGTTTGTCTTATAGAGCAGAGTTTTCAAAGTGAGATGGAATTTAATCTCATCATCACCTCGGGTAATCCTTGTTCTCGCCCACTCTTTCCCTTCCTGCTCATCCCCCTCACTTCACATCTCTCATTTTCCCCCTCAAAGAAAACAGAGGATACTTGAATGATTCACTGGCAACAGACAGATGATCTGTGCATCGATCACAAGAACTGGTAATATGAACACAAAAGACATACCTGTTGCAATGAGCACATATATATATATATATATTTTACAATATGTATATATATACATATTGTAAAATGTGTCCTCATGTTAGTAATAATACCAGGCAACCAGTCGTTATTATGAGTTTCATCAACTCAAAACTCAGAGCATTCTGCTATGCTCCCTAAAAAGTGTCTGTTTGAAATTAATAGTTAATTAGTTAAATCGTTCCTGGGAGACAGGGGTTCATGATCGAGCCTTGCACAGATCCAGAGGATATGAATTGTTTGCTGATGACATTGGGTTTGTCTCAACTTGGGCTTCGGCATTTTTAATAGTGATCACCCCCTTGAGGTTTTTTTATTTAATCAAAAAAAAAGTATTAAGATTTTTATTAAATTAAAACTGCAGCAGTTCCTTGTGTCACCCACAGAACTCTCCTCCTCTTCCTAACTTTACTTTCTACCTCTTTTATTTCACTCCCTTTGTTCGTCTTCCCCCACTTCCTGTTCCCAGCTCTGTTTACCAATGAGCAGTCAGACCAACGGAGGGGCGGTGGTCGCCTCAGCTCGGAGCAAACACAGGACGTTTTTGGATGATGTCATTCTAACCTTTAGTTCGCCGATGGCTTGGCTGCTGGTCGTGGCTCTGATCATCACGTGGTCGGGGGTAGCCATTGTTCTGTTTGATCTGCTTGATTATAAGACCCTCACAGGTAACGAATGAATATTTGAATAGATTTTTGGAGGAATATTATTAAATATTCCATTATTGTTATTTGCACCATCTTACAATGATTATAATTCCATAAAAATATGATTATAATATGCTCATGATTTTTTACAATACCCTATGACACTTTCCTTCCACTCATGCATCGCCCATTTTTCACATTTCATCAACACATCCATTATTTCAAGCGTTCAAAAGCGAAGGTCGTCATTTTCAACAGCGCCCACGTGTCGAATGACGGAACACCCACCATTATCATCTGTTCCTCCAGTACATGTTCATGACATCATCATGTCCGACCACCTGTGTGTGTCTGAAGGAGCACACGGTGTGTTCGCGGTCATTCGACAGACGGATGTGTTGAAAATGAATGTTTTCTCACGCTCACACATTGACTCAGGCTCTAACACTTGTCACTCTATGTACCAGTGTAGTGATACAGCTGGGTACATGCTGAGGTCAACCCCTCCCCTTTACTTTCAATTAAACCTCTGACTCACATGCAGGATGGTTTGAAAGGGCACTTCCTGGAGCTAACATGTCCAGGCTCCTTTGTAATCAATGCTCATTCAGATTAAAACACTGCAGAGTTTAGTTTAAAGGTACAATTTGTTTTGAGTGACCAAATTTAATTTTCCGTGATCACGCTTTAATTGCTTCACTGTCACGAGATAACAGAAAATGAATTTCCCTGCGATGGCAGCGAGGTTACAGATTGATTAAAGCGAATGCAGCCGTCAAGATATCTCCTGCACACATTTTAAGACACGACACAGTTAGTTTCCTCCATACTGTATGGTAATGTACAGAATAATATCGCATCTCCCCAGAAATCACAGGAAATATAAAGCTTTGCCAAAGTGAATCTGCTGCAGTTACTGTATATGTGACACTTTCAACTGCTGAGTCATTGCAGTAGGAAATTCACGGATTAGTTCACATTTTTCAGGTGGGTTGAGAAATTGCTCCCAATGCATGAGGGGTTATTGGTTATTGGTTGCTGGAATTGCTTGCAGAGGGGAGTTTTCATGGCCTGGAAGGACAGGGAGGAATGAGGAGTTTACAGCCACCAATACACGTTTGAACGCACTATGGGCATCCAAGTTTTATTTTAGGACAGAGTGGTGAAAAAAGGGAATCTTTCCTTTAACAAAGTTTCACATCATAAGTGCAATAAAATATGGATGAATGAATTGAATACAGTGAAATACAATGAATAGTGATATGATTAAACATGAGAACAAATTAATCACTTTGATTTTGTCATTTCAGCATTTTGTTAGTTTATGGAAACCTGGTCAGTTCTACTCATATCCGTACTTTATCACTCTTACAGCTACTACACACATTGCCATGTATTTGGACTGTCCCACAGTGTGAGGATAGTGCCGCCTCACACATCTGGCACACTCATCTTTAACACTTCTCCTCACTTTCCTCCCTTGTTCAACCCCCACCCCCCCGTCACCTCCTCTCCATCCTCCATGCTGTCAATCACCTGCCATCCCATCCAAAGAGTACACATCATACTGTGACGACCCCGTGTGTTTATCACCTGGTAAAAAAAAAAAAAAAACAGCAACAAACAAAGCACAAACTACTAACAGTTTACCTGCACTGCCTGGTTGCTTGTACAAAATACAGATGGCCCTTGTCCACTGTGTGTCCAGTATTTCAAACTGGGAGACCTCGCATCTGACCTTTGACCTTTTCAAAGGTAAATCAACTCTAAGTCAGCAAAAAACCTTTGACCTGAAATAAGATGAAATTACATATCTCTAAAACAAGATATGAAAAGACACAGTCGCTTACTGGCGGCACCAGCTTAAGTGATTCAGTGTTGATTTGCCCTTTGTTTCCTGATATAAAAACATTTTTCTTAAATTGCTTCAGTGATTTTTTACTCTGATCTTCTGCAAACAGCCAGTGGTTCACACGCTTGATCTTGGCTACAGACGGATGGCAAATTATTGGAAAAACCAACATAAAGTTGTTTTTTTTTCTAATGGAGAAAAATCATCCCTCATTTCCTGTTTTTCCTACTAAGTGGAGACTGCTGTCCACCAAAACATCTCATTCGTCGATGCACATATAGATAAACTCAGATCTAGTGATTCATATCCTCTTAATGAAATGAACAAACCACTTCATGATCCTCTGTGCCCTGTATGGAATGCATCTGCATTTGTTGTGTCTCATTCATTCGTCGGGGTTTCTCATTTAATTTGCCAGCAGTCTGTGTCAGTGCATGATAACTCAACTGGTCTGGTACGTGTGTGTGTGTGTATGTGTGTGTGCATGATACAGATGCTTAGAGACACCGTGCACTGGGTATAACTGTACGCCTGCTGCGTCTCATGACAACAGTCAATCAGATGGGAAATCTGACATTGATAAATATGTTGTAGGTGATGCAGCTCACACAATTATGCAAGACCACATAGAAAATAGAATATTGAGCCCCTGAATGGGACTGATTCAAATATCACCCACATCTCATGCCGAGCCATCAATAAAAGTTAAAGGTCTTTTCTCTAAGTCAAGGAACCATTCCTCTTGTGGCTAAGCGTGTTCCTGAAGGGAGGAGCTGTGTCCCCTGTACATTGCAGTTATCTTCCATTTCCTGTGGCAAATATTTGCAAACCGACAATGACAAAATGCTGGGCTGCATTTTTAATCACAAGGCTTTTCCCCCACCATGACATTTCAATAAAGGCCAGTGTGTGTAAATGAAAACAGCATGGAGACATTGGACAATAAAGAAATGCAATTTTTCCTGTTGGAAAAAAAGTAGAGATAAAGTTTTGTGCGTGTCTTTGTGCGTGTAGAACAAGCAGGCAAAGTTGTACCAGATAGGGATCCAGGATATACTGTAGAGGTGTGGAGAGGTGGATGAGAGACAAAGAGGCAGCGTTGCAGACAGCGAGAGTTTAATCAGTCACCTTATCAAAGCCCTGCTCTTTCTGTCTCTGACAGAGAGGCAGAGGCTCAAGTGTGAAATACACTGAGAGAGATGGAAGAGTTACAAGAGGAACAGGCCGGATGTACTTTGTAGTTCAGACATGACTGAGTGGAAAAGTGAAGAATGCCTCATCTTCACAAAATCAACCATCTATGCAATAGGTGAAGCGAGGAGGGATAGAGATAGGACTGAAAGAGGAGAGAAGCATATTGGTAAGAAATTAAGGAGAGAGTGGAGTATGAAAGAAAGAAAAAAAAACTGTTTATCATGCAGCTTTTTTATTTCGGCTCTTATTTGCCTCTTTCTACTCGATGCTCCTTTCCTCTACAAGCTTTTCCCAGACGCTAGATTCCTCCCGCTCTCTCTTTTTTTTTGTATTTTCGTCTTTTTTCTTTGTGCTTTATCATTTTCGTGTGGCTGCAAACAAGACGAATAATAAAAAGAAACAACGACAGAAAGGTGGGGGGGGGGGGGAAAAGGC
>JAFBJQ010000524.1:530922-562671 GCA_016785345.1 Trinectes maculatus | reverse complement strand
CCCCCCCCCCCCCCCCCCCCCCCCCACCATCCCCACCACACCCCCACCTCTGTAAAGGTGGAATGACTTTACTCCAGTCAGATCAGCTGTGTCATCCCCCATTTTCCACTGTATCTCAAAATCCGTCTCTCCAATAAATACATCACATCACCTCTGACTTACATCCCCCTTTTCTAAAATATATCTCCCGCCGCCTGCCTCCTCGGTGGACGCATCTGGGAGAGTTTAGAGGTTGTGTAGTTGTATATGAGATAAAGCTGCATTGACAGGTAAGATTGAAGCGATATAACTGTTTATCTTTTTTTTTTTTAGTTTTTTCTTTTCCTTCCTTCCTGGGGCCTTGAATGAAAAAAAGGAGGACGCTGCAGGGCAAGCGAGCACCAAAGAGAATAGGGAAAGGCATGAGAGGGGGGGGGAGAGAGAAAATGAGGAAGGGCAACATGGAGACAGTGGAAAGAGAGAGAGAGAGAGACATTGAGGAAGATAAATAGCCAGAGCTGCACAGACAGGTTGGTGGTCTGTGTTGTTGCATCTACTCGGTGCACTGGTGGTTCATAGAGAAAGGTAGAAGACATGATGGGAGGTGAAAAGAAATACACACATTGTTTATACGCTGTGTAGCAGGATTTGATTTTCACATTGCTTCTCCATAAATTAGGACCAGCTACGGAGACTCATACTGTGACATTCTAGTCATGGAGATCATATAATAGATGGATGGTTCAGATGTTAATGGACGTTCTCACTACCAGGCCTTCTGTTCGGTTTTTAATTAATCGTGAATCGTTTAAATAAAACTGTGAAGAATCTCTGTCCCATCATTATTTTGCAAAGTGCTTTTTGATTTTTCTTCATAAAAAAATGACATTCAAACTCATTCTGTGAAGATAAGAGATGAAATATTTTTAACATATCGCTGGATTGTGTATTATCCTGTGAACAGAAACTGAGGGAGAATGAAACCGCGTCTGTTTTTCAGCTTTTGCTTCACTCAACCAGTCGTCTTCAGCCTGACTCAGTAAGTGAAGGGGGGGTGGGGGGGTCTATTTAATTGAAAAAAAAGTGTCACATTTATTCAGACAAATTTAAGCAATCTCGTTTTCTAATAAAGCTGTCATATTTGCATCCTGTGACTTACACTCGCCATCGCTTTAGATTAATTCCCGTCACAACCTTTTGATTTATGAATGCATAATAACTGAGGGCAATGTCTGTGACTGCAAGCGAGGGTGTGTGTGTGTGTGTGTGTGTGTGTGTGTGCATGCACGCGCATGTCCACTAAGCCTTGACTTTTAATGTAACATGTTGCTTCTGCCAAGACGGAGAAAAATCACATTTTGCAATAATTGACCATGTTAAGGAGGAAAGATCAGACTGATGTGAAGGAATGTGTTGCATCACTGATTCAGTGTCTTACAGCAGCTGCTCGTCCTTCCTTATTTCATGGCCGTTTGTAAGAAATAACCAAATGCAAAGATTTTTTTCTTCCCAATTGACATTGCCTTTCCAGCCAATTCAATATCCATTCAGTATTTGGCTATTTGGCATTTAGTCCACTTGATATGTTGTGCTGATTGCTTTTTCGCGGGAGACCGTTGTTTTAAGAAAACGACTTTCAGAGACGTGTTCACTATAATCCTGATTGAGACCGACGAATAGGAGGAGACGTCGGGAGACATCTGTTTGTTTGAAATGCTGGCTTCAGCTGAAAATCTGCTGATGCGCTGCAGACGCCTGTACGATCTGAGAGGCAGGCTGGAGGCCAGACCAGCCCTTACACTCCTCCACTGAAACTCCTGCATTCACTCGCTCAAACAGATGGACTTCTGATACGCAATTACCATCTTCTGGCCAGAGTTTGTTACTGCTTGTACAAAGACTGCTGAACAGACTCTTATGAAGTTTATGAAGTGCAGTTGTTTATCAAAGAGGACTACAAATATCAAAGAACTTTAATTGCAACCTCTGACTTTACATGTCATTACATAGAGAGAGCTACACGGAATGATCTGCACAAAACTGCCTTCTATGCCAGCACCATACACGGAGGAGACTCAGAAGAACCACCGGGAGCTGTCTGGCTCCCTGCAGAGGGTCTGATGCAGGGGAGAAAAAGCCTCCACCCGCTGTCAGTGTCTGCTAGAGAGGCCTCGGAGAAGAAACTCAGCTCCCACCGGCTGCAGCCAGACTGGTGAATGACATCGGACTTAACAGGCACAACAAACGGCTGTTTTGGTTGCGCAGATCCTGCTTTACTGTTCTTTATTCCTCAGCTTTCCACCCTACACACACACAAGGCCGAGTGTTATGAGAGAACGTTAAGCTTGTCTTGAGGGAAAAAACGCCTCCAAAATGAAAATGAAACAGCATCCCGTTCGCATCTCTCAGTGACAAACAGATTTTACTGGCATGGACGAGAAAAGAAAATAAATAAGTAATAAAAGTGCTGCAGTGATGTATCGTTCCTGGCTCCAGCCTTGGCAGCCCATATTGTGTCCCTGTTGTTTTGTGTATTACTTCCATGGTGATGATCTTAACAGAATGGAGTTGGGTCTCAGTGATACACAGGGATATTCATGTTTTATTCTCACTCCAGCAGCACTAAGTTCAATGAGCAGAGAGTACTGGAGGTCAAGCACAAATTCATATACGCCACTTCAAATGAATATACCTGTACTCAACCTGGAAAAGGTTAACATGCTCTGCAAGAATAGAGGTTGTACAGTGATGCCCCCTGCTGGTTTTACTGTTTACTATACGTGAACATGCTGGGTACTAACACATGACTGCTTTGAGTCAGAGCTGGAAAAATAGGAGCTGTGATTGTACTAATTAGCAGCAGCCTGAAGGCCAAAAGGCCAATAACGTAATCCTGGTCAACCTGACAGAAACAGAAAAAGCTACTTCCTAATGCCACTGTGCAATGTACAGGGATCCTCCCCTAATCTGTTCGAGCTGTTGAGAGAGGCCTAAACTGGAAAGTATAGTACACCACGTCTTGAGTGTTTTCTCTGTGAATGTAATCTACTAAAAGTAAATGGAATTAAAAAAGTAAAAGTGTAAATTCATTCTTTCGTTTCTATTGTTTAACGTTTTTCAACATTTTACTCATTATAACAGTGATTACAATATAATTTTCACACAGGGTTACAGTGAGCATCTGAGCTGCAATTGAGCATCAGCTGGTGATTGCACTTAATCTCATGGATACGGTATTTAAAATGAGACCAAAAGTAAAGATCCTGTATGCCACTAATAGTAACTGCATTACTATTTGCTGAGTAAGCCAGGACACTAATGCCATTTATACTATAACTAACCCAGTTTAACAGAAACTGCACCATTAGGCCTGAGCCCCTAGTTTCTCTATTAAGTTTTGAAAGACTTCAATGGCTAGAAACACAAATGGCTCCCCTAGTGCTTACAATGATATTTACACAGCTGAGCTCTTAATATACATGGACACTTTAACTCAGAATTGTAATGTTGAATGTTATCATTGTTTGGAAAAAAGGATGTTATGTTGAGTTATTAAAAAGTATAACATGTACTGATAATGAGTAAGTATTTGTGTCAAAGTATTTTTTTCTCAGTAGTCCCAGTGCTGTGTGCTTTTATTGTGAAATTTGAAGTACACTTTTACTGTGAAAGATCAAAGCCGGACGTGTGATATTGTTTACAAACAGTGCTGCTTCCGGTTGGTACTTAGAACTGTTGCATGTTCTTCAATGTAATTTTCCCTCATTTGTTTGCAGTTTTTTTTCCACGTAAGAGCACAGCCCTGAATCCTCCTGCACAAACAACACAAGGTCAAGTTATCAAAGTTCGATCCGCTTAGTTTTGATGATTAGCAGCAGATGTCCGTTACAGGCAGCTAACGGTTAGCTCAGTAGCACAGGGGCAGTATGACAGTTTGATTCATTTGAACAGCTGTCGCCTCGGGAAGAGAAAGTCTGACACCGCGGGCTTCAGATCGCTCACCGTCCCCAAGAGCGTTCGAAAAAAACATGTTTTATTTTTCGCGTTTAGTCAGCTTCGATGCCTGTTTAACTGATCAGCTATTAACGCCACTTTTGTGCGTTAGCTAAAGTCTGCCAGTCGATCCATGCTCCCGATGAGCGTCAGGTGGACGTGTTCATTCAGGGTTTATTTACAGAGGATCTCTGTTGTCAATGAAGCGTCAGTCCGGAAGCTGCATCACGTGTACCACGGTCACTGTCGTAAAGTCAGCACGTGTAAGCAACAGCTGTTAGGACCTCAGGTAACACCACTAAAGTCTTGCTGCAAACAAAAACCCTGATCTTGTCTCACCCTTAATGAAAACATTCTCTGACCTGTTTTCACAGACCAGTCTATACCGGCTTCCAGTGTTTGCCATGCAGCCAATCAGTACCTCCCATGGCAAAGAGAACCCTGCCATTGCCCCAGATGATGATGATAATGAGGGTGGTGGTGATGAAGGTGTGGTTAGACAGGAGTGTGGGACAGAGCATGATGGATCCATGAAAATAATGATGACTTCAGGCCACAGGGAGGCAGTCACCACAGGAGCCCAGCCAGGGGCGACTGACACTGGCGCCTCCACTGAGTCTAGTGAGTAGAACCGCATGCATGAGATAATGTCTGGGTTTGCCTGATTTGTCACACAGTACAGTACCCTTACTCTTTGTCTTAATTCAAGTGTGTCATTTTTTTTCTTGGCAGGATCAAATGAGAAGAAAACAAAGAAGAGGATGTGGAGGGAGAGGAAGAAGTTGATGAAGAAAAAGATTGAGTCAGCCCAATCTGTGGACAATTTGATGTCAGAGCTTCCTTTTGCTCTGACCAGTCCCTCCACTTGGAAAGAGCTAGGGTGTATGTACATTATTAATATTGTTCTTTATTTCGAATAATTAGGGTTTTTAGACTTGAAGGTATGATGTACTGATGAACAAAAATGTGCTCCTTCCCCGGAGCAGACAGAATGATTGGAATTTCAATTTTTAAATAGTGCTTAATCTCTGTAGTCTTCAACCCAGAGTCGAGCCAGAAAAAGAGAAAGAGGAAGAGAGGAGACAGTGGAGGGCGAGTGGACAGCGAAGAGGACGGGGACAAAAAGAAAAAGAAGAAAGATATTAAGCGACCCAACTACTTTGTCTCCATCCCTGTTACAAATACACTGGTAAGAAACCTAAAATGTATAAAAAAACTTTTGAGTAGTAGAATTACTGGAACATAAATAAACATTGATACGATTCGTCATCCAGTTCCTGTCGTTTTCATGCCACAATAAGAGTCACATTCTTGCTGCTACCACTTTCTGTTATTGTGATCTGCAAACTATCCTCATTGGTGTCTTGTTGGTTAGCAGCAGGAGAGAAGCTCTGTGTCAGCATTTATCTCATTGTATGATTGAAACTAAATGTGTCCCATAACAGATAAGCTCAGCTGTGACTGAGGTCCAAGAGGCAGTGCTTCAGCAGGAGCCCCGATTGGCCAAAGCCATGATTCCTGTCCCAACTCTTCACATTACGCTGTTAGTCACCCATCTCGCCAATCAGCAGCAAATCGACCTGTGAGTGGATGCACATGCCACTACGTACTGTTGAAAGGAAGATTTCATTTCAAGTTAAAATAATACAACTGACACGGTGTGCTAATACAAGGAATCAGTGTTTCACAATGAAATGATTGTTCAGTGATTTCATAAGAGATTGCTGGAAGTGGCACAGCCATTTTTGTGTGTTATTCACTGGATAACTCTAATTCTTAATTCGCATCAAATCAAAAGGCTGTGTCATTAGTAATCACTGGCATTTCGTGTTATGTAAGGTGAGTGGGAGGGATGGAGAGGATTAAGTTGTGAATCGCTGTGTGTATAATCACGTGTATACATGTATTTCCTTTCAGAGCAACTACCATATTGACCCAGGTTGAGCCGTCATTGGCTGAGCTGCTGGGAGGGCGGGATCTGGTGCTGCCCTTCTCAGGCATCGGTCATTTCAGGAAGGAGGTGGTGTTTATTGGGCTGGCCCCCGGACAACATAGACACATCCTGGATAGCCTGGCAGGTCTGTGACAAGTGTTTAACGTTTAAAATATCTAAAATATCAGCTAAATCAGTAACATGCAGTGATGAGTGACTATATTAATATACATGTGATCCACAAAGTATTGCCTCTACATGTCTTAGACATAGTTTATGAACATATATATTTACATGCTGCTATTTTTTGTGTTTGCTGATGGGTAAATGCTTGTTAAATACAGTACTTAAAAGTTCTGTTAGATGCTTTATTGGGATTTTGTATCTGATCACCTGGCGTAACTGAACAGATCTATGTAAATACTGGATTTGACATTTTACCAGTGCCAAAGATCAAGCTAATCCCAAAATGCATTTCGCCCCTGCTTGATATAACATGGGAAATGCACCAAATCTTTTGGAGACTATACTGTAGTGCTACAAAACCCAGTGTTCTATGGAAACTTTTTATTGGTAATCATCAGATTGGGAAGCAGTGATTAACGTCTCATTCCAAATTGCTAGAGAGGTTTGCAGTGGATGGGTCCTTTTTTAAACCAAAGTGGACTTTGCAGTTTCTGATTAGATTTACATCTCTCCATCAAATCCTCTGTGCCCCATAGCCGATGTAAGAGGCAGATCCACCTTAATTGGCCTGTTCCAAAACAACAAATCTCACCCCTCGAGTGATTAAGTATGTGCCGCAGAGAACCTGAAGTACAGTATTATTAGAGACAGTTGTGCTCAAACAGTCACATAATCATGCCGCTAACAAAAGAAATTGTGCCTTTTAGTGCATCAAATTAATTATGGTGGCAGTTTAGCTTTAAAACGGCTTAAACCAGTAAAAACACAGCTGCACCTTTGTATGGTCTGAGCACCTTCTGCTTGTCTGGCTACACACACACATTTCTTTCTGAGTGTGTTATATCTCTGTGGAATAATTTAAAACAGAAAGTCCACATGTTGTCGTTGTTGTTGTTGTAAGAGTAAAATAAGAATGAGGCATGAAGTCAGACTCTTGTCCTCTCGTCTGCTCCCCCTGTCACTGTTATTGATTATCTTCTAACCTTTCTCTCCCTGTGCAGCTCTTCTTCTAAAAATACCTCGGCCGTTTCCCTCTGAACCACAATCAGTATGTGTGCGCATCTTAGTCCATGTGTGTCTGTCCTTGGAGCCTCGTTGTGTTCGTGCCCCTGCTGTGTGGATCTGCCTCTGTCTGAGTGGTCAAATGATAACTCACTGAAAAGCCTTTTTATGTGCCTGTGATGCATGTGCATCTATCGCGCTCAGCTATTTTAGGCTAACCATCTATATCTTCTTTTACGGCTTTCATAAAAGTCCATTAAGCAGATTTCAGATGGACTTTATGAGGAAACAGGGGCGGGTGCACAGCATACTCCTGATGTTGTGGGTTTGAATCCATTTATCATTTCTCCGTATTGGTCTCATTCAGTAATGGTTGCTTATTGTTCGCGTTTGTTGCAGAGTTGTTGCGGCACCGTTTCGAAGAGCAGGGTCTTCTGCAAGGAGACAGTCGGGGGTTTGAACCTCACCTCACCATCATGAAGCTGTCCAAAGCATCAAAACTCCGATCTCAGGTACGCACAGGTGTGATCGTACATACTTTGTCAGTAGAGCTAGATCACGTAGAAAATTGCCTTTATAGATAAGAGATGCAGACTGTATTAGTATACAATGTTGTCAACAATGTCAAATGATTGCACCCGTCAGTGGGAATAACCCACCTGCTGTGGTATTTTTTAAATAATATTGAGTGTATTTAATTTGTAGTTTTATTATGTCAATATATATATATTACAGTGTGTTAAGATACGTTTTGAAAAGGTTCTAAGGGAATTTCAGGTGTGAGTGTTAAATTACAAAATATATCAAGAAGAAGAAAGAGGGTGAAGGGTGGAGCAGACAGACGGATAAGTAGAGATGAGCTGTGGTCAGGAGGGGAAGAGTCAGAGCGAGGACAGCATCTATCTTAGGTTTTTTCCTGTCGACACCTGATGACATCCTGTCTGGTGCCTGCTGGGCGGCATGCTTGTCCTCCCCCCGTGTGTGTGTGTATGTGTGTATGTGTGTGTCCTGAAAGTTGCAATCAACATGACATAAACAGCACTTTCTCTGTGTCTCACAGGGTATAAAGCGTGTGGACACAGCCCTTTACTCCAACTACACCAACAAGTAAGTGACTGGTTTTTCATGGAACAAACTATTTCACGAAACTAACCGCACTTGACACATTTTTCAGGGTCAGTATTGTACAATATGAGCAGTATGATGTTGTGTGTCCACGCCGCACATGCTGCTGTTGACATCAGCTCTTTAATCTGTCTTGTGCGTTCTCAAACTTAGTGCAACACCGTTTTAGACTTTCTTTTTTTTTTTTTTTTTAGATTTTTTGGAGACCAGACAGTTGAGCGGGTGGATCTTTGCTCCATGTTGAAAAAGAAGCAACAAGATGGATATTACTACACAGAGGCTTCACTCCAACTTGGTTAGTACACACAACATTGAGCCACTGGAGGGAGCTGTCTGCTCACAGGATAATGAGTCTCCCTGTGTAATTGCAGCAGCTTATTTTAATGATTTATTTACTTGAATGTCTGAATCATATGTTGATTTACAAATGACATTTTTAATGTTCATGTGGTGAAGACTGGTGCAAATGATATTTTTTATACCTGTCTAAAAAGGCTGAATTGCTGTTTTTATAATTGGCAGGTCATATAAGTGGCACTTTGTTGATAACATAGTGTCGAGTGCTACTGAATGAGTGAGACATTGCACTAATGTTGATGCTGATGTAATGATAAATGTTTGTTTGTGATGAATGTGAAAATGTTGAGGTAAGTGGAACATATAGAGAAAAGAGGATTTTTTTTCTACTTTTGCAGTACAATTTAACAATGGTTTAGTCGGTTTATTCTGCAGTGTTTGCAGAAGTACACACATACTTGTTGTTTTTGTCTCGAGGATGTGACTCATTCAGTGAAATTCCCTGCAGTGGAGTTTTAAATGTGTCGTGGATTAGTCTGGTGTCTTGTATGCTGTCTTTGTTATTGGGCTCGTTGGACTGTTTGGGAGCAGTATACAGTCCGCCAGCTTCGATTGGCGTCCACCTAATGCTTCTCACACTCTAGATGCAAACTGAATATAATTCCTGAAAGAGAACCATCTTTTTGGAGGATTATTTTATGAATGAATCTGTTTGTACGTTGAAAGACGAAACAACTTCTCACAATCAAATTTGAGCAGCAACTCTCTGTTAAATATTACCAGATCTAGTTTTGCCACTGCAAAAACAACAGCCCACGCACAGATACTAGAGATGCAGTAATGCCAGTAATGCAGTTTGTGACTGATGAGAGCCAAGATTGATTGGCAGGAATAGATGGCAGCTTTCCCACCAATTTCAAATAGAGTCAATGACCTTGTCTATGCTGAAGAAAAATCTGACTATAGAATATCCATAGTCTGTGGTTATATTCACATCTGGTTTTACCATGGAGTTAGCCGGATTCATGTATACGTCAGTACATTTGCATATGCAGTGGCCAGTATACACATCAGATTGACAGGGACTCCCCAAGTCCCACTGTCAAGTAGCTACACTAATTTGTGTGTGTGTGTGTGTGTGTGTGCATGTGTGTGTGTGTGAGCTGTCAGTGTGAGTGGAACTAGGCTGTCACAATGTTTTGTGGATCACTGGGCTCTCACAGAGACAAAGAGTGACAGTGTGTGTGTGTGTGTATGTGTGTGTGTGGATGTTTGAGTCACAGGGGGATGTTTACCTCACACATCTCATCATTTAGAAGCTTGTGAAGTGTTTTTTTCCACAACAGTACATTCATATTTAAAATGCACGGTAGCTCAGATATTTCGGTTCATCGTGTACTAAAGTTGTTGAATGCAAAGTTGCTATTCATGTGACTTTGTACTAAGACTTGGTAAATTTTATGTTGACTTTAACAACCCACCATAATTAATGTAAAAGCATGACTCCATTAAAGGTAGAAAAACAAGAAGACATTGAAAAGCAAGTATAGCATAGAAGCGTCATCATATTTAAGGCGTTGTCTCCATGATGATATATAGACAGTGCAGTTTGCAGATGTGCATCATCCTTATTACACCACTGAGGATGATCCTGCTCTTTACTCAATATCATGCTGTCATGCTGTGTGAAATACAGCAGAGGAAGCATTGGCTACTGGCTAATCTGATTGATTATGGCCTTATGTTCCTCCACTGTCCTGTTCCTGACAGGGTGTCACTAAGGTTCAGTGTGCTTTTTCTAAAGCTACACAGTAGCCAGTGTCTGATTATATATATATGTTAATCCCATAATCCACAGTACAGTCTACAGCAGGGCCAGTGGTATACAATAGACTTAGAGTTTGTGTGTGGAGATGGAGGATCCAGAATACAACTTTTTCATTTTGTCCCTTATTTTGAGTATTTGAGTCAATAGTAATGTTTCCAGAAAATGTAGATGATTGAAGATTGTGTATATTTGTGAAATCAGTTATTGATCCTCATCAGTCGTCTTTTCATTTAGATATTTATATTTATATATTTATTAATACAAGATATTTATTATTTTATTATTTATTATTATTTATTTAGATATTTATTAATACAAGGTAGTTGTTGTTTAGCTTGAGAATATGTTTGCAGCAAGTGCTAAGGAAAATTTCGAAATGTCTTGAAATTCACAACACGCATTTGTTCTTATGCACTCAAACATATGGTCAGTTGGTACAGTTCCTGCTATAATATGTTGTTGCTTTCAGTAGAAATCCTCCATTTCTACAGACGCTGATATAGCAAAGCTCTCAGACACAAAAAACACACCATCAAAAATGCATAGAGCTGAAATGGAACAGGCTCATGAAAAGATGATGGTGGATTGTTGTAATGTGACCTTCTGGTATTTTATTGAGGTAAGGTCAGTCAGTATTGTACAGACTGTGCTGCCTGGCTTTTAAAAATGAAATGAGTCCTTGGCAGTGCTCATTTTTTAGTTTCCTGCCATAAGTACCAAGTGATGCAAATTGCTAATTTCCAAGCAAGTGGGCTAAAATCAATCTGCAGAAATACTGAATCAGGCGACAGCAACATTTGATGGACCAGGAATGAGGATTTCAGCTTCATCGGGAATAACGTTTTTCATTACTGCCATAAATGTTTCAAGTAGAAGAAAAAATTATGCAACTGATGTTTGAGATCTCCTCAGTTTTTAATGCTTTGTTTTCAACACATTCAACACATTTCCCCCATAACAGTGGGAAATTGCATCTAAAACCAAGTACACAAAAAACATAATAAAAGTATAAATTTCTAATTCAGGCTCTTGTATTGTATTGTGTTGTTAATTGCATCTTAAAAGCATCTCATTTGCATATCATCATTTGCATATTATCCAATTCTTTTGCAGCAACAGTTGCACATAAGGACATAAAAATACACCTCCGCTCTCCTCCAATTCTTTATGGAGAGAGCATCTGAATTTCTGTTCCATTGTGTAGATCATCTGAATAAGGTATTTTTTGTGGATTTACGTCCAACAACATCAGTTGTGTAACTGTGACAGTTACATACCACCTGTTTTAATTGCCCAAGCCACAACATTAAAACCTCGACACAGTATCATATTTTATTATCTACAGTATTGTGTCATCTGAATCTGGATTGAGTCCAACAAACAGTGCGCAGCAGACAACTTAGCGGCAGCGGTAGTGCATGCTAAGAGGATAGAAGAGGGGCTTGAGTGAGATTAGAGGGCACATGAGAGGGGTTAGGACAGAAGGGAGATTGAGGTGATCGGGAGAAGAAGGAGATAGGAGCGAATTAAAGACAGTGACCAAGTAGACGTGAGGTCGGCTCAAACAGGAGACGAGACGGGAGAGGAGAATATACAGTAGAAGCAGTGGACTTAACGAGATGAGGAGACGAGTTTCATATTAAAGTGGGTGTGAATGAGGGCGGTATGGGTCAAGCGAAGAATAGAAGTCCATAATAAAATTGGAAAATAAAACCTAACCTTCCGTGTCGAGCTGCCATGTTCAATCCAACAAGTGTCTGCATGGTTGTTGTGTTAATTGGAGCGTGACTGTGTGCTGACGGGGCATGAATGCATGTAAGGTATGCAGCTTTACATTGAGTTACCAAATGGATTCAACACGCTGGTGTCCAGTGTGTGCCTTCAGTAACACACGCGCAGGCATTTTAATGTCTGGATTTAACTAGTCTTTCTTTTTTGATTCTCTTTGTGGGCTTTGGTGACGAATCGCTGAAGCTGCATGAGTCGACCTTGATAAACAGAGTTAACGCTTTTTGCAGCTTTCTCTCTATCTCTCTCCCTCCATCATTGCGTTTCGAGGCTGAACCAAAATCATCATTCAATGTGGCACTTAAACAGGACACTCGCACACTTAACGCACACACTTCACGCGTTACAGAATGGAACGGGCGCGAAATTGCAGTCGAACCTCATTGACAACACTTGAGCCCCCCCCCAAAATACCATTTATGTGCATGGCCCTTGGATTGACAAAAGACAAATAGACAAAACTGCACTGTATGATGAAGTGCTGATAGTAGCACAAAAAAAACCCACAGGAAACATAGTTAACAGAAAAGATAATTAATGGGAATGCTGTTCTTTGTGGGTAAGTGGCCTTTACACTTACCTAGAAAAAATGTCTCGTAGAAACACTAACATACCAAGCATGTCACACACAAGCTCGACATTATTTGCAACATACGCACAGGTGCTCTGTTTTGTCCCCGCACATCATTATGTGTGCAGTTATTACTTGCTAGAGTTAATTATTCAAGTAGCTGGGGTGATAATCAGTAAGCCCTGACGCCAACTCCCAGTTATCTGCAGCATGCAGTCGTCGCCCTGTCTCTGTGTGCCTAACCCGTCTTGTGACTGAACCAACCTTCAGCTACACAAAGTCAACACTGTTGGAGTGTTTTGTTTTTTTTTTGTTTTTTTATTTTACATCGCACTCGCTCAGCATTGTAAGCCATAGAGGAAGTAGTACATCAAGTATATCATTACGGCACTTAAATGGGTACCGTTACAGCAGCGTATGCATACCAAGACTTTATACATAGTGGAATATAGACGTTCAAATTAAGAATTGCTTCTTCGTAGATAAAAATGCTAACTTATAAAGCCACAACCCTGTCTGTGTGTGTGTGTGTGTGTCTGTGTGGATGTAGATGCCAGTGTTTTGTGTGTTAAGTGGCAGCTGTGTGCTGAATGCTCCCGTTGGAGACAGGGCTCCAGTGTCTATTCACACAGCTGAGCTCAGAGCATCATGCACTACAATGTATCTGGTGTGTGTACCACTCTCTGTGTGTGTATGCATGTTGTTACTTCAACACCCCCTTTGCTCCTCATACTCGCATCGTCTTGTTTGTAATCCCCAATTAATCCTGCGGAGTAGAGTTGTGCTTTTATCTCGACCCTCTGCTGCTTTCTGCACACGGAGATACAAAAAAAAAACATCTCTGGAACGGGGTGAGATTCATTGTTCTGCTGGAGGACTCATCAGCAGAGCTGATGAAGGAGGCGGCGAATGGGTTTGAAGCAAGGCGTTCAGTGTGAAAAGCAGTGTCTCTAATCACCGTGTTATCTGCAGCAACACTTAACATGCATGTGCTTTTATAACGTTTTTGGTAGCGTTACCTGCTGGTGTATTTTTAACCCCGCAGTGTATTCTCCTGTATTTCCCTTACATTTAGTTGGAGCACACTCTATGCCACTTGTTAATCAATGCAGGGTGTGATTGTCTGTTTGGGCTCTTCACCGTCAGGATCGTCTGTCAAAATACAGCTTTCAATGTGCAAATCATGGTGCCGAACGACACCGACCTCCAGCTGTGTGCTCATTTGAGCTGATTACGTGAAAGTGCCTCCCTGAGCTTTCGAGAGCAATGCAACATATGCTACATCCAGATTTCCCAGCTCGTCTTATTATGCAAGTATTCAGACAGCATTGGTGTTTTAATGCAGCGTTGAGTTGTCAAGAAGAGGAGAGAGATGCTGATTGGGAACAAAACTTTGTGGTTGTGTTTTTTAAGGGTACCTGAAGGCCACCGTTCTTCTACACACCTCATTGACCAGTAAAATGGGAAAAAAATGGGTCAGTCAGTCCGAGCTGTACCACACCGACGAATCAATTATTCATTACGTTTGCAGCGTTTTTAAAAGGACTGCAGTGTGTGAGATAAAATAAAATAATAATAACAAAAATAAAATATGGATTCAATAAATATGGGAAACTGCTGGTAGTTTCCTTGTGTGTTTCCGCGTTCCCCTGACCCTCGTATTGGGATGATTGTCTCTAACCAGGACCATAAAACTCTTGGTAACATTTGCTGTGATAGATTTGGTATTTTGAGAACTATTAGAAATACCATTATAGGTCTCGTAAATAACACTGATACAAGCAGCAGCAGGCTGCAGCCACTGGCTACTCAACCATTATTTAAGCTACAGTGACAAGTGTAGGTGGAGCCAGAGGAGCCCCCCCCCTTCCCCTCCACACATATACACACATGCACTCACTGATGTCTACTGTCGCCTCACATATAATATACATTTACTCCTCATCACACACTGGCCAGATCCTGTGTCCACATCTGATTACAAACAAACACACACACACTTGTTCATCTTCCACACAGACAGGCATTTTCCTCTGCTTCAATCCACTTCACACACACACACACACATATACGCAAAAAAATATTCCTTTTGTCTTTTTCTCTCCTACACACGCACACTCCATCTCTCCCATTCTCTGCCTCTCCCTCCCTCTCCCACTCTTTTCCCTCTCCTTCTGTCCCTCTCCCTGATACACACACTCACACACCCCTCCTCCCCGTGTCAGTGCAAAGTAGAGCGAGAGCAAGGAGCCACTCGTTCATTTTTTTTCCCCATCGTCTCCTGCCTCGCTCTGTCCTCACCGGGGCTGCACAGAGGGAGAGGAAGGGTTTTTTTTTTCCGTTTTCTTTCTGTTGCATCCATCCTCGCTGAGTCCGTCAGTCGTTCGCGGGGGGGGGAAAGAGTGGCACAGAAGGGAAAAGCCAGGGAGATACAGAGTGGGAGAGACGGGAAGAGGCAGGACTCACTCCATCTGTCTGTGTTAGAAGAAGGGGGGAAAGGAAGAAGAGGGATAACTGCAGGGAGAGGGGGAACAGGAGGAGAGGGAAGGAGGCGCCATGGGTCAACTGTGCTGCTTCCCTTTCTCCCAAGCCGAGGAGAAAATCAGTAAGTGTCTCCTGCTCCTGTCTCCATGCGTGGGTGTGTGTTGTAGGAGAGACTCTGTGCATGTAGAGTAGGGATATAATCTACACTGTGTGTGTGTGTGTGTGCGTGTGTGTGTGTGTCTTTGTTGTAGCTGTCTGCGTGTTCACGCCTACATCCATGATTGTGTCTGACCCAAAGATGGACAACGAGTATATGTGTGACGGTGCAGTTCCCTTTGTGTGTGCAGTCCAGTATTGTATTTGTGTTAGTGGAGTAAACGCTGGTGATCTAAGAGCTTCTAGCAACTACATGGTTACTGATGCATCCATTTACTGTCTCCTAATATAATAGCTTTGAGCTATAAAGTTAAAGTATGTTCTTAAACCTTGTACTGACTCGATCTGGTTGTCACCTTCAGACAATAAAAACTTAAAGATGCTGTATAGGGGTTTAGAAGTTATGGTTGCAATCAATGTTTATCACAACACACTAAAACACACTAGGCTTCCTTGAAGTCTAAAACCACGGTGAATGCATTTTCTTCATCAGAAAACATTTGCAGAGTCGGTATTTTGAATATTGCAAACAATGCGTTATTTCGACGTTTGCTTGCTTGCAGTTTTCTTCTACTGCTTTTTTGATACATTAATCCTTTCATTTGTGCCCTGCTGCCACCAGGTGTCTCTTAGTGGAATAATATGAGATCGACAAGTTGTGAAATTGTCCTTATGTGCACAATACAAACAAAAGTGGGACTTGTTTTTTTTAAAAAAAACAATTAATTGCACTGCTAATGAACAGAAATTCCACATAGTACCTGAATTACAAAAATGATCATTGAAGAACAGGCTCAGGGGACTTACAAAACAAGTGTGATAAAGTTGTTAATGAACTTTTTTTTCAAAATGGCCAAAATCATGATGTATGTACACACTTGAGATACATGAGCTATACGTTGATGACACATGTGAACATACAAAAGAGCCAATTGACAACTCACATGACAAGTGAAGCACTTGCCAGGTACCCCTGCATCTCTACAATCACAACTCACTCCAGATGCATTCATATGTGTGTCCATATATATATGGTCATCTGAAGAAAAACGGATACAAAGGAGCAAAGTAAAAATATACTTTTTATACTGGATATTAAACTAATCTGCCCCCCAAGAAAGTAGCAAGATTTTTTTTCTTTTTTTAAAGAAAAAAATGAACTACATTTTATTTATTTGTAATTTTTTTTACGTTACCTTTTCTGTTAATGAACAGTCATTTCATATTGGTTCGGCTGCTGACCTGATGGGTGGATTAATGATTGAACAGGGAAACAAAGTAATAAAACGTCCTGGTGATTTGTGGCCTTTTACGTGCGTATGTGTGCGTTTGCGTTTGTGTGTGCTGTGTATGCGAGCTGGATCATGTCGAGCATCCTGTCATAAATACAGACTTTGACACTGGATAAAATGGCAATTGTGTGTGTGTGTGTGTGTGTGTGTGTGTGTGTGTGCGCGTGAGTGTGTGTGTGTCATTGTGAGTGCATTTGTGCTCTTTTGAAGCACAGACGGAAATATTAAACTGGGTTGTATGTGCAAACATCACCATGCACTCTCCCTCCTCTCTGTTTCTCTTTCTCCCTCCTGTGTTTTCTCTCTCTGTCCTTCTCTCTCTCTCTCTCTCTCTCTCTCCCTCCCTCCCTCCCTCTCTCAGCTTGCAGCTGCTTTGCTATAAACAGTGGAGCCACTGTGCCCTACTTCTGAGGGGAGAGAGAGAGAGAGAGAGAGATGGCTGGAGAGGGGGAAGGAGCGATGCGGGGAGTGGAGACTAATGAGGGGAGAAGGAAGGAATGCACGTAAAAGAGAAACAGTGACATTAAAACAATGGCCGAGGCAGAGAAGAGGGAATGCGTGTACTGTAGGTCAGATGCTTCTCCCATGATGTGGTGACAGTCGCCCTCGTGAGCGCAGCAAGACACATGCATGTACGTTGTGTGTTTGTACTTCACTGTATGTGCTTTGAGTCCGTATGTATTCGCCATTAACAATATAAGAGGTCACAGGGGGGCGATAGTGTCATCACGTCATCGCATTACTCAGACCTTTGATCACAAAGATCTTCATCAGTTTATATTTGGGTCCAGTTGAACATTGGAGCCAGATCTAATGGATTTAAAGGATACTTGGTAACATTACGCATGGTCTTCTCAAGTTACAGGAACTATTGCCACATCGGATCAACGAAAGAGCAAACAGATAAAAGAAAACAAAAAATTGCTTGGAAGTGGGATGATCTGTATGTGTGATGACTCAGTTGGACACAGAATGGCATTAGCAGGAGCAGGTTTGTTGGAATGTTGTAATAGCAGGAATAGACAGGATATGGAGTGTTTGCCTAACTAAGTACGGAAATGAAAAATATTTCCGGTAGTGTTTTTGTATTGATTATTCTCTCAGTTGGAAATGTCAGAAACATTATGGCTAATTTTCATCATTGTTGGTCCAAGATTGTGCCATTATGCCTGATTAATTAATGGTTTCCTCTCTTAATTGATTTTCTGTCAGTCAGGGACTTGGTTATGTAGGCAACCATGAAGTACTCCACTGCCAGCTGGCAGGTTAACAGTACAGTTAACCTGCTCTGACACAAAGCTGCATTAGCAAGTCTTGTCACTAAATTGTCCAGTAATAAGCGGTTGTGCTTTTACTCCCTCACAGGTAGTGATTGTTGGTGTCACCTTTCTGTAACACAAATGTTTTTGCAGTCGCGCAGCCATTACGCACATTGGAGTGTGCCGTGTCGCTTCTTGCGATCTTTACACCCAAATGCAACAACACAACAGCGGCACTCTGACTCTGGCAGTGGTATGGTTTGACAGTCAGATACAGCCAGCGTCACAGATTGGCTGCAACAGGCTCAGTGACTCCCCTGCAGGTCTTAGTAGATGACTAGGTTTGCACACACACAGAGAGTAAAGGAAAACTAAAAAAAAGCTGTGCAGTTGTTTTCATGCGAAGACGAGTGATGCAAAAAGAAAGACCACACATGAGGAAGAGAGAGGTGTTAACAGGCGTCGCAGGAGAGGAGAGAGAAGAGATGCATGCATTCATCCTTTTTTTTTCCCCCCCTCACTCATTCCTCCCAGCCAAATTCTCTTTCTCTGCGTTCCAGTGCCTCGGCCTGCGTTAACATTCTCGCGCCACTACTGGGCGCCTTCTTTGTCCAAGTCTGACAGCCAGTGACAGCTGAGTGAGCCGGGTCACCGAGCAGAAAGAGCCACCACTGAAATACCGGCGGGCTGCTTTTCGCACCGAGTCAGGTTCTGACGCCGAGGAGGGAGACACAGTTGGGTTTAAATTACGGCACAAATGCTCCCAGGCTTCGCCAGAGGTAATAAGAGGTTTTCTTCTGCAAAAGCAAATGGAAACAGCTCTGTATCTGCTGTTTTTTTTTAATATAAGGTGGAATCAATAAGAGACGTTCACGTCTACAATGCCTTTGTTCCCCTGGTAATGACGAGTATGGCCGGGTCTAACTGGATCGCAGCCAGTCACTCTGTTTGACCAGACGCCGTCTCAGACAGACGAGCTTCAGCACCAGGCCAGACAGTCACCGCGCTCAGTGAAGGTGTCAGGTGCATAATAATGCCGCGATTCGCTCGAGGCGCTTTGCTCCAAAGTAATTAAGATAAAGATGATGTTCTGATTTAAACCCCTGAACCCCTGCAGCACGCGTGCTCAGTCACAGTGGAGCTCTCCTGAGCTGATAGAGCCAAGTTCTGTATTGTTGTGTTGCGTAAGATCGATAACAGACAAGGCTGTGATCAGTCGTGTTATGACACCAGACCACACAACTGAAATGTGTCTCCTGCTGACATCCATTCACTTTCGAAAAGGCCGAACAGTTTGTCTTCCATCAGGTTGATATGCTTGGTTCAGATATGTTAACCATGTTTTACCATGTTTTAGAAACTAATGACATTAAATCACAGTCGGTGTCACCATGCTTGATTAAAATATGCACTGGATGTCTCTAAAATCACTTCAGAGAAAATTTTAAAAAAAACATAATTAGTTTGTGTTCCGCTCCTCCGTGTCTCTCCTGACGTCTGGTTTATTGCTGTGGCTCCTGTTCTGAAATGATGGCAGTTTGCTTTTTTTCAGTCATCTCGCTCAAGCCAGTAGTATGAAAATGAAAAACTCCTCGTGTCAGCAGTTTTCATTACTGTGAAATGAGTTGTTGTTTTTGTTTCTGCCGGGATCATATGAGCTCGCAGAGTCAGGTAGCAGATCGGCGGCACAAGCGACTTCACATCCAGCCTCAGCCCCTCGTTAAGTCTCATTCATCCCCGCCTGCATCATTTTGAAGTCACGAGTGTTAAAAATAAGGCTTCGACTGTATTCACTGTCACTGGGGGAAATTTATCAGCCGTGAAATGATCATTCAGTAATAGAGAGGAACAGACTCTAGCTTCTGGGCACCAGCCCTGTATCGTTCTTCTGGAACGAGGGGCAGATTGTCACAAATGTGATTATTTGCCTCCGTTGCTGAATTCACCGAAATGCAGGCGAATTGCGCCACATTTTAGAAAACGCTGTCGTACAGACGTGTATCGTTTACTTTATAATTTTAGATGCATTCATTGGAGTTACTGCAGTATTATTGATGGCTTCATGGGATTAGTGCCTCGCTTAAAAGTGAAGCGATGAGGACACTGGGCACCATAGTGTCTCTCGGCCATTTGTCAGTTTCAGGATAACAGCTGTGGTTTATTGATCCAACTCCCTCCCTCTGCTAATGATTCATCTTCACTGCTTTTTACTTGTAAACATTACCGCCTATTGTTATTCTGACTGTATTTAGGGAGATATTTATGTGAGCACTTTATAATAGACACATCCACATGTCACTGAGTAACAATGACTAATGGATATGGTTAATAAGTCAAACACAGAGACACGGTGTAAATATACAGTTGGTGAAGGGGGCTGCTGTCTGTATCTGTGTCTGAGAGGGTCTCTGGTATTTCCTGAGGAAATCACTCCATCATCAGGGTTATGCCTCCACCTACCCCACAGCTCCACACCCTCGCTATACCCCCAACTGTCCTCGTCCTCTATTCCTCTTTCAAGGTCTGTCCTTCCCCGTCTCCCCTCCCTCTCCTTATCCTATTTTTCACTCCTGTCCTCAAAGGCACCTGCTCCCTTGTTTTATTCCTATTGCATTACTTATTTCCATCAATGAGGTTCTTTGTGCTGCGCAAACATTCTCACCCTCCTCTTCCTCACGCCATGCACTGGACCAGATCCACCGCAATGTATTTCTGCTAGAGCTTTCAAAGATATCATTTGATTTGGAGTAAGAAGAAATGAGTCACGGCAGCAGATTATTCGGCCGGATTCAAAAACAATCAGGTTGCCCTGGCCACTGGATTTGATTTGGGTCTATAATGGGATTATTTCGGGTCCCATTGATATTGCATGCAGATGTGAAGTGCCCGTTTGTGGGGAACATCACCAAAGTAGCTGGACAGACTCGCTCCATCATGGAAAATAGAAAGTCCTGAAAGATTTCTGGCAGACTCTGAATTTCGGCTCTGATCCAGTGGGGAGGCGGTTTTATTTGGAGGAAGATGTTGAAGAACAAGATAAATAGTTGTGTAAGGAAGTCTGAAGTAATGGTGTTAACGCAGTACTGACAGAGCAGAATCGCAGCTGAGGAGAAGAGAAAACAGGGCAGAGCGATGACGCTGGGAGGGTAATAAAAGCTAAGCAGGCACAGTAGCTGTAAAATTGTCCAGACTCACAGATCAGTAACAGAACAGTTCTAATCCTGAACACAAAATCCATGCACCAACAACGTTCAACATTTCAGTACATCTGAATGACAATCGCAACTTGGCTACATATGGGTTAAGTGCTCTAGTCGAGCTGTATAGGCAATATTATCACAGTGAAAGAGGCAAACTGTTGAATGTCACGCATACTGATGAATGTGAATAGGTTCACATTTGTCATATTTGCTTCAGTGGTTGACTGACAGTGAGGGTGGAGAGGAGCTATGAGTGAGACAGACAGACGGATGCAGAGGAAAAGATGAACAGGGAAGAGGATGGTTGGAGACAAACCTGCCAAATAACAGATCAAATTCTGTGCAGCCTCGCATGTTGTTAAAAGTTGAAGTGGGTCTCTTTGTGTCACCATGGCAACGCCGCCGGCGAAAAGAAAAAAGAAAAAGAATTGTCGAAAGAGAGAGCATGAGAGTGGGAAAAGAAATGTTTAGATAAGGAGAGAGGTTAGGAAAAGTAAAGCTGGGGAAAGGCTGGAGTCAGGAAGAGATGGAGGGATTAGGAGCGATCGAGCGAAAGAGTAGAAGGCATAGACACAAATGGGTGTGAGAGTGAGGATATGAGCTTTGATAAATTGTGTGCACTGTGTGAGGAAGTGTTTTAAGATGCTGTTGATCTTGCACGTGTGCGTGTGTGTGCGTGTGTGTGTGTGTGAGAGAGAGAGAGACAGAGATAAATTAAAAAGGAGATATCATTGGTTCTGCAAACCTTGTTGCTGTGGAACAGTGGTATTCACAGAGAAAAAGGCTTATCTATTTGTGTGTGTGTGTGCGTGTGTGTGCGCGTGTGTGTTTGTTACAAGTGTTAGCAGTTTCACAGGGCAGCTTTACTGCCTTCATTTTGTCAGGGCAAGATTAAAAAGGCAGATAAAAGGGCTTTCTCACACAAACACATAATGTGGAAGCGAGCAGGAGTCGCTTTATGCAAGGTCAGAATTACAAGGTAATTTTTTTTTTTGAATGTTAATAAAGCCAGCAGGAACAGATTTGATTAAGGGATGAGATGAAATGAGGGCTTTAGTCCCCGTATGCCATTAATCTTCTCATTTAGAAAACCAACTGATGGTTTACTCTGAAACGGCTGCCTCATCTGATGATGTTCCTGTTTGCATTTCATTCTGCTTTGAAATAAAAAAGACCCTCCTCCCTGTTTTTACCCAGCTGAGTCCTGCAGCGTTTGGCAGCATGATCGTCAGTGGATATTGATAACAACATTTCTCCAGAATATCTGTGCATCCTTTTTAGCTCATGTTGCCCGGGGGTCGAAAACCTATCTTTTAAAATCACTGCTGCCTGGCACAAAAAAGTATCTCCCTTGTCTCAACAGACAAAGAGACTTTTATGTCTACTCTGCTTCGACAGTGTGTGAAATCCATGAGACACACACACACACACACACACAAATATTGAGTTATGTGTTTAATATTTGATGGGGTTTTTTTGTCTTGCGGATTTGGCTCAGAGTTAACTGCCAAATGCTCAACTATGTATTAAAGTTAGGATGGTTAATTAGATACCTAATCTACATTTTATTATAGGCTATAACAGAAACGCCTATAATCGTTGAATTACTTTTCCTACATTTTTTTTTTCATTTTCAGTTTTTTGCCGACATACAGGATATGCTTCATCCTATTTTGACTGATGTGTTCATAAAGTACACTCAGGGGAGCAATTTTGAAACAATTAGCGTCCTGATCGATATAATCTGTTAGCATTTCCTTTAAGAGGATTTGAGTTGTCTTAGTTATAATCGTTTTATGCAACAAAAGCAGCCTCTGCCTGTCCGGCTCACTTCCTGTTACTTCAGAACAGGAAGTTAATTAGGGAGATTGTCCAGTATCATGATCTGAATCATGTGACCTAACTTCTGATCATGATCTGACGATGATTAGTGCCAGAAATATCAGTTTCAGTTACTCAGCAAGAGTACATATACTGGTGGGCTCCAGTCAGCTGATGCCCTGAAATAACCTATCAGACATTGGTCAGAGGTGTGAGTCTCTTTAATATCTGACAGGCAGGCCACAGCTGATCAAACAGCACAGCAGCACAACAACAGCGGGGCTTCTCGACTCAATAAACCATCAGTTTGATGGACAACAACAGAACATCATGCTTGGCACAAATCGGTTTAACAAATCACAAGCTGATGTGAGCACATGATGACCACAGCTGAAAGAGTGTTCATACAGTATGCTCCCTGCTGTGCTGATTGCTGGTTTCTGTGTGTCAAGCTGTTTGCACAGACACACAGACACACAGAATATTTGGCATAAACAACCCAGATCCACAGACGCATAATGCATGGCAACAGAACAAGCTGGCACTGGTGGTGGAGCGTTGCAGTGTCATGCATGTGACAGTGACTGCCGTTTATTCCAGTGCTCTGTACGATGCATCTCGCAGAACATCTTAAAACAGGAACAAGTCGGTAAGACAACAACCAAGCATCTGACATTACTGTACCACATTCCTGCACAGCAATTGCACACTTTATTACTATCTTATTTAGCTGCACTCTCATCCCTCGAGCTGGTTAGATTTGTCATTTATAGTAGCCAAGAGGTTCATTTTACCAACAGCCTCAGTAAACCACAGAGATATTGCCGCATAGTAGTGCTCCTCTGAGCTGTGCCAAATAGACTGCAAATATAGGCCAACCATTAACAGTAATACTAGGTTGGTATGAGAGCTACTACAGAATAGAATAAGAAAAGGTAAATACTATAATTTATGGGTGAGATTCTGACCATTGTCTCTCTCGATCCGTAGCTGTTTGAGTAATGAATAATAGAAAACCCTGCTGTTTTCAAATGTAAACAAACCGTTGGGCCTAGTGGGAGTGTGCGGTCTAGAAGATTAGCTTGGGGAGTTCATGTTTGGCCTCCGTAATCAAATGTGGAGGTGGTTATAGTGTTTTGAACCCATGCAGTAATCTTGTCTTTATACATGTATGTTAGATAGACTGAATGCTTGGGTAAGTTTCAATTAGTCTCTTTCTAAGTGGCTTTTTGCTGACTGCCCATTTTACAGCCTGCCTCTCTACATGAATAATTGTCTCTCTGTCCCTATTACTTTCTAACTGGATTTTTGTCTGTCTGACATGGTCCGTGCATCATTTTTGTCAACAGTAAAAGTCGAAGACGTGCAAAAGCAGTCCATTTCTTGAATTAAGTATCTTTTCAAACACTATAGGGGTTGATTAAATATCAAAAGCCATGTATAGAAGAGTTGATGGATTGCCTTTTACTTCCTCTGTTATTATCAGTACTTGCCTTTTCTGTTGTTGTCATATGCAATTTGTCATCACTTGATTCACCCCACAGTGAGGGATTGTTTAGTCAGTCGCTTTTGTCAGTTAATAGTTACTTTCTTTTGAACATGATGGAATAAGATTGAAATCGGCCCTGTTCCATTATAAAACGACACCAATCAGATCAGCTGTGGCGTTTGGGGCAGCAATAAATACATTTGTGCAAATCTGATTTATTTTAAAATAAGCAGTGTCTGAAAAGACACATGGTTCCAGAAGAAGAAAATTACACAAATACTTAATTTAGTATTTATGTTTCGCATACACATAATTTTACTGGTATGATACCATTAAACCACCAACACCAGTATTTACACAAGGAGCTGATGGAGGCATAGCTAAAAGAGAGTGAAAGATAAGTGACATGGTCCGTGCATCATTTTTGTCAACAGTAAAAGTCGAAGACGTGCAAAAGCAGTCCATTTCTTGAATTAAGTATCTTTTCAAACACTATAGGGGTTGATTAAATATCAAAAGCCATGTATAGAAGAGTTGATGGATTGCCTTTTACTTCCTCTGTTATTATCAGTACTTGCCTTTTCTGTTGTTGTCATATGCAATTTGTCATCACTTGATTCACCCCACAGTGAGGGACTGTTTAGTCAGTCGCTTTTGTCAGTTAATAGTTACTTTCTTTTGAACATGATGGAATAAGATTGAAATCGGCCCTGTTCCATTATAAAACGACACCAATCAGATCAGCTGTGGCGTTTGGGGCAGCAATAAATACATTTGTGCAAATCTGATTTATTTTAAAATAAGCAGTGTCTGAAAAGACACATGGTTCCAGAAGAAGAAAATTACACAAATACTTAATTTAGTATTTATGTTTCACATACACATAATTATACTGGTATGATACCATTAAACCACCAACACCAGTATTTACACAAGGAGCTGATGGAGGCATAGCTAAAAGAGAGTGAAAGATATGTTTGAACATAAAAACAAATGATATTTCTTGTGTTTGTTTTACTCAGGTGGGCGTCGCCGATCTGAACCTGACGAGGCAGAGCTGCTGAGGGTCAGCAGAAGATTGGTTGAGGATGCTGTCAATCGCGCCTTGCAACAGTACAAACAGGAAACACTTCAGAACGGGGGCGGGCCTAATACCACCCCTGGAAACACTGAGGAGACTGCTACAAAGACAGACACTACAGCTAACTCGACCACAGACAAAAGGAAGTGACGTCACCAGACTGAAAACCCAGCCGCCCACAGAACAATAGCCAGGCCCGGCTAACCAGGAGAAGAGTCGGTGCTGTGGGCAGAAAGCCTGAACCAGCCAACCAGTCAGTCCAGTTCCCTGACTGACAACACTAGCTATCCAACCACAATGGCTAGCCGGTCATGCTAGCTACCTGCCCTCCTGACCTAGCCTGACACAGTGCTAGTTAAAAAGATTATGTAGCTTAAGATCAGTGCTACTAGGTTAACATCCCAGTCGGCCATCCAGATGAGCCTGTTAGGTAACTCATTATAGGGTGTCCTACATCTCCTGGTTGAATAGAGCTGATTGAATAGCCGCAATGCGGTTTGGAGAAACGTCAACACAAGATTAGGACTATGAGATCAATTCCGAAAATATGTATCTGTTAGCTCTGCTAGGTCTAGCATTAGCAGAGCCAACATATGTGAAGCACTCCTCTAAAGAGACACGTGCACATGTAGGCTTCACTGTGACCCCGCTCTCACAAACTGCCCTTTTACAGTAAGATACGTCATGTTTTCTGTTCACCCGACTCGTTCGCTAAATTGCTCCAGGCGATGAAAATATTATATACTTTTATTTTCTTTTTGGAAAATCAGTGACTGCCGTTGTTATGACTGGTTGGATTGTGCAAACAGGTGAAACGTAGTGTGTTGGACTTTGGTTGGAGCAAGTTTTTTTTTTGTTGTATTTCGCTGTAAGTCTGGGTTTAAAGCACTTTCAATGCGTTCACCTCAAGAATGGCTCTAATTTAAACTTCCAGCTTTTTACTTTAAGATTCACATATGTTGTCTGTCCACATACTCAACTGCAGGTTTGTCCTCATTCTGAGTTGTTTAGAGAAAATGGCTCCAGCTATGCCCCAAGTATTATATATCACTGTTGTCTTGCCGAGGCTGCACTGAGACAATCAATAAGATAAATTCAGCTCTAAACTTGGGATCATTTTTCAAAACAGAAACATGTGATAAGTGATACCGGCTTTCTAAACCCAATCTGGGATGATCTGTCGGGTCCATTAACTGAGTGCACATGAAAGTGGCACCACTAAATCCAAGTAACTTATCTCCACTAATAATGCTTATTTTACGAAAGATGTCAGGTGGATTTAAAAGCTCAAACATAATCGTTACAATAAAACACTACAAGCTGCCAAGATTGAGGAACACTCCCCTAATGACCGGGGTGCTTGTCTCAATGAAAACTATTAACTGATTGTGTTATTACTATTACTGTTCGACACAGGCCTTCATTTCATCGCACCACTTCCTGTCTGATGGTCTTTTAAATCTGCGTGTATTAGTTGTTTGGGTTAAAGTCTCTACCACACTGAGTGAGGCGCTGGGTGTTTGAAGCGCAGCATTTACTTGTGATAAGATTTGTGCTAATCTGAGGAGCTTTTATCCTGGGTTGCAGCTATTCAGATGGTAATGCTCATGTTGGGGGAGGTTAACTCATTCAGACAATCGCTGCTGTCAGATGAAAACCCTCGGGAGCTTAGTTTCAGTGTCTTCCATTCATATGTTTATAGACATACATTGCATGTGTTGCGTATGACCCCACCGCTCATGAAATCCATTCACAAATACATGCGTGCCAATGGGGAATTGAGAGAAGAGAAATTGAGTTTTATTTGTTTAGTAAGACATTTTACTTCTCAAAATAGTATAACAATGATACAGCTACAATAGTGCTGATAAAAGATGATTTACTTTGACATTTAACACTGTACCCTTATAAATAATTTAATTATTTGCTTTGCTAGAGCATAATAACCAACTTCCCTCATAAAGGAATGAAATTTTGAAGAAAGAAAAGATTTTTGTTTAAGGGGGGGAATGACTTTAAGTTCTTATTTGAGGCTTTTTTAAAAAAGCACAAAATTTTGGTTTTCTGTTTTTTTTAATTGTCTCAGAGAGCAGGTAAATATATACATGCTGTTAAATCAAACCACCTCTGTTCTAAGTGGCCTTTAGTCACTAAAACTAGCTGATGTGAATTTTGCTTAACTGTAAGTGTTTAAGGTGACAAATGCACAGGTAGCATTACAGCCAGCGCCAATGACTGGGTGATGATGAACGTTAACCTGTGGCTAAACAGCTGGACACTTGAGTTACATGTGACGACACAACAAATATTTACAAAAAGGCAGAATTCATGCTGTTTCTATTGGAACATAATTATTTATGTGTGCGTTTGTGCGTGAACATGGACACAGACACAGATTCAGTTTGCCAGGTCAGATGTTCAGCCATATGAGGTTTATTCCCTTGTAGTGCAAACAGGTATGAGCTGGAAAATGTGCTCTCGTTTCTGTGAAATTCACTGAAGTCCTGTCACCGGCTCACTGAAACATCGATAAGTCGAATTCTGTCTTAAGGTGGACTTTGAACGTTTTTGTTTTGATCTTATTGTCACCGGATTCCTTAATCTCCTTAAAATCCCCTTTAATACACAACTTGTCCTGTTGCTCTGTATGTTTATGCTTTCATCTGTCTGAGCATATGTGTGTGTGTGTGTGTGTGGGTGTGTGTTTGTTCACAAGGAAACTGTGGGATGTTTGATCAATGGTTCCCCAGAGAAACTTGTCACTATCAGTCATGACAACTCAAAGCCAAGTGTTTGTGAACGCCTCAGCAGACTTGTCTTTTTTTTGTTTGTCTTTCCCACTGCCCATGTGTATGTCTGACTGTGCGTGTGTTGTTTGTGATGTGTGGTATATCATGTTCTGCCATATTTGAACAATAAAAAAGGAAATGAGATTCAGAACCAATATCCTTCACTCTGTTTCCTCATCTGAGTCTGGGTCACGTGTAGGTCAACAGTGGTCACAGATAGTGTTTGTGTCTAGTATTGTATATCTACAGTATGTTTATGTCACCATGGAAATCAAAGTTACTATATATTACAAGAGGACAGTGTTGCCTTTGCAGGCTTTCTAACACAGCACAGCAGATTTACACACTGTAAACACCATATTTTTATTTTCCAAAGGGACTAGGTGATACTGACAAATATTTTGTGATAGATGCAGAAGCTAAAAGGAAAACACATTTTAATGGTCGCACTTAAATGTCAAATTTTTTGCTTCCCATCCTTTCATTCCCTAAAATGAACTGTTTTATAACTGTGTCATTTAGCCACAGTGTTGATGAGCAGTTAAAGATTTTTTCAATGTGATTCTTTAAATGTAGAATATCAAGCTCAGTTTTATAAAGTAACTCCATAAGAAGTAAATATTTTCAATGTGATTTCCAGCATCTTTGCATTATGACCAAATGGTACATGCCTCATCTTATTTTGTTTTCTCACCCTGGAGACTCACATGCTGTTATCACGTATTTTGCCTGATTCGATTTCCATTCCAGCTACATTGCTTTATAATATTTTTCACCTCAGTAGAAGAGAAAATGTGGCCTTTACTTGTTAAAAGTTCCTGTTTGCACTTAAAGCACCACATCTGCCATGTTTGCTTATTTAATGTGAAATCTCTGCAGGAATGCGGCGAGTGTCCTTGGCTCCACATGCTGTCAAACAACCGCTCGAGTTAAGTAGCGAGTGAATTAAACAGGCCTTTCTGTTGAAGAGAGAAATCTAAAGGGGAATAATAATCTATATGAAAGAACTCTAATAACCCTGAACTGTGTCAAAGAAATTTGTGTTGTGCAAATGTACATTATTCAGATGTGACATGGTGAAATGTTATATTTGTTGTAAGTTAAATGTAGTGTCATGTTTCAACTGCTAAGCCTTCATATAAATATCTTTTATTTGGGCATTTACAGTAGATTTCACCACCTGTTCGGGTACATGGTGTTAGGAGACATGACACAACCCAAACTACACCCAGTGGTCTGACTCACACACACACACACACACACACACACACACACACACACAGATAATGTCACTTTGCCTGATTAGACCTCTTCACAGAAGTGAGTTGTTCGATGTCCCCTGCACATCACATGTTGTGCACATGTTGCGCACATGTGCATAGGACATCTTACACCTTTTGCATTCATGGAGTTACCTTACTACTTACCAACGACAAAGAAAAAAGTGCGTGTGTGTGTGTGTGTGTTACATGCGACAAAACACGCATGTGAGAGACTCGTCAGCTCCATTCTCTACATTTAATTTTACATGTCTGACACAGGGACGGTGTCATATGAGACTCGCCACGCGGAGAGTATCATCGCCGAGGGAAGGTGAGTTAATGATCCCGCCGCAGTGGGACATCTGCACGCGATGTCACGCCGACTGCTAATGACACAGGCACAGTGAGAAACCAAGGGTGAGCTGGATACATGAGCTGTTCCACACATCTTGATTCCAACATGTATGACAGACAGGACAGAGACGATGCAGAGTTTCATACCAGTAGCATAGGAGCAGTTATTCGTGGCATCATCCAACAAAATGAGCCAATTGTTAAACGACAATGACCTTTGTAAGAGCACGGTGTTGCTGTTCATGTTGAAGATTTTTTTTTTAATGCATGGGAAAAAAAGACCAGGTGTGAATTGGGGGTCACCGGGGTGTTGCATGCAAGCAATTTTATTTCACAGTTTTCTTCATCACCTTATAATACACTGAATCACATGTAGTAATGCTGCATATATAATACAGTGATTAAGTGACTGGCTGGCCTGTGTGTGATATAATACAGTGACAGGTGTGGCATCAGGCTGATCAGATCATCAGAACTGATTTAACAGCCTGTCATCGTCGAGCGTCTGAGGCGACGTGATTTAACCAGAGACACGGCTGGATGGATGGAGGATGCATGCAGGACAAACTCGTAACCACAGGTCCAGCACGAATGAAATGGTCTGAGGACAAATCATTTATCTTAAGGTCTGTCCTGTTTGGCACTGATCCTCCAACCAGCCCTCTCTGAGATGCATGTCTTGGTTAATGGGAACGTTCTGCCCGGCTGCTCTCAAGTTGCACGTTGCATTGCCAGATATTAGATTGCAACCATAAAGATTACACCAAATATTATGACGAAAACTTATTTGTAAACTTGTGAAATCCTGGTTGTGTAGATTGGCAGGTCCCCTAGAGTCAGAAAAAAGGATCAGATATTAGTGCAAATTTACAACAGTACACTGGATTTAATTCTTCACAGATCGATAATTTTGTCAATAGCACAACTGAATCATTACGATCAGCGCTTGACTCGATTGCGCCCCTTAAGAAAAAACTCATCAAACAAAACAAACAAGCGCCCTGGTATAATTCTGACACTCACAAGCTAAAACAGGTGTCAAGAAAATTAGAAAGAAAGTGGCGCTCCACCAACCATGAGGAGACCCACATAGCCTGGAAACACAGCTTTAAAGCTTATAAGAAGGCATTCCGCAATTCCAGAGCTGCCTATTACTCATCGTTAATTGAAGACAACAAACATAATCCAAGGTTTCATTTCAGCACTGTAGCCAGGCTGACTGGAAGCCACAGCTCTATTGATCAGAGCATTCCACACTACCTTACAAGTGATGATTTTATAAATTTCTTTAATGATAAAATTATAACTATTAGGGAGAAAATACACCACTCCCAAACTATACTAAATAGTGTCATATCCGTGCAAACAGAAATAGCAAGCGCAGCTAAAAACAATAATTTCTTCATCTAAAGCAACAACCTGTATTCTAGACCCCATCCCAACAAAATTCTACCTCTATTGGACAGTCATTTACTAGATATAATCACTCTGTCACTGTCATCTGGCTATGTACCACAATTTTTTTAAAGTAGCTGTAATTAAACCTCTCCTCAAGAAACCAAGTCTGGACCCAGAAGTTTTAAATCACTACAGGCCAATATCCAACCTTCCCTTTCTCTCAAAAATCCTTGAGAGGGTTGTCGCCAATCAGTTAAATGATTTTCTTCACACCAATAGTCTATATGAGGACTTTCAGTCAGGGTTCAGAGTTCATCATAGCACTGAGACAGCTTTGGCAAAAGTCTCAAACGACCTACGGTACTCATGGCTTCAGATAAAGGATTTATCACTGTTCTGGTTCTCTTAGATCTTAGTGCAGCTTTTGATACTGTTGACCACCACATCCTTCTTCATAGGCTC
>JAFBJQ010000524.1:476129-530856 GCA_016785345.1 Trinectes maculatus | reverse complement strand
GTACAAGTCAGCTATGGAGTTCCTCAAGGCTCTGTGCTTGGCCCAATGTTATTTATGTTATACATGTTGCCACTAGGAAACATCATTAGAAAACACTCTTTAAATTTCCATTTTTATGCAGATGACACTCAGTTGTATATTTCAATGAAACCACATGGAACTAATCAACTACTTAGACTCCAAGCATGTCTCAAAGACATTAAAACCTGGATGAACCAAAATTTTCTGTTATTAAATGCAGACAAAACTGAAATTTTAGTAATTGGTCCTAGACACCTTAGAGAATCATTATCTAATGATATAGTCTAGATGGCATTGTCCTTGCTCCCAGTGAAACTGCCAGGAATATGGGAGTTGATTCTGATTTATCACTTGATTCTCACATAAAGCAGACCTCGAGAACTGCCTTTTTTCACCTACGCAATATAGCAAAAATCAGACATTTCCTGTCTCTTAAAGATGCCGAAAAATTAATCCACGCCTTTGTCACGTCCAGGCTTGACTACTGTAACTCATTACTATCAGGCTGCAGCAGTAAGTCCTTAAAGAGCCTTAAAGAGTTTATATTCAGCTAACAGATTATCCAGCATACATTTAAAAACCCAACCACTAAATATCAAATGAAAAATAGACAGACGTGAGAGCATGACAGGTGTTTTTAAATAAAATGAAAAATAAGAAACAAAACTTGGCCAGTGTCAATATTCAGCATTGAGCTTCTGATGTGAGCGTGTTCTCTAATGCCCACATGGTTTTTTCTCCTTTTGTTCTATTTTAGTCTCAGTTTATAGCGCTATCTCCCTTGCTGAGTGTATGTGTGTGTGTGTGTGTGTGTGTGTGTGTGTGTGTGTGTGTGTGTGTATATGAATGTATGGTCCAGGTATTAGTCATGTATTGAGGACTTAAATCACATTATGCGGCCAAGTCCTCATAACATAAATCATTAAGGTTTTCAGGTTAAGATAAAGTTATTTTAAAGGTTAGGTTTAAGTCAATAAAAACACTCTTTAAATTTCCATTTTTATGCAGATGACACTCAGTTGTATATTTCAATGAAACCACATGAAACTAATCAACTACTTAGACTCCAAGCATGTCTCAAAGACATTAAAACCTGGATGAACCAAAATTTTCTGTTATTAAATGCAGACAAAACTGAAATTTTAGTAATTGGTCCTAGACACCTTAGAGAATCATTATCTAATGATATAGTCTAGATGGCATTGTCCTTGCTCCCAGTGAAACTGCCAGGAATCTGGGAGTTGATTCTGTGTGTGTGTGTGTGTGTGTGTGTGTGTGTGTATGAATGTATGGTCCAGGTATTAGTCATGTATTGGGGACTTAAATCACATTATGCGGCCAAGTCCTCATAACATAAATCATTAAGGTTTTCAGGTTAAGATAAAGTTATTTTAAAGGTTAGGTTTAAGTCAATATTAGTTAATTAATAGTAATAACAATAACAATAATAATAATTAATGTTAATGTAAATCAGAAAGTAAGCTGTGACGTAAATCAATTTAAGTCACAGCGTTCCACAATAATACAATGAGTATGCATAGACGGACAAATTATGTAAGTAGCCTCTATATTATTACTTGTTGCCCCACAGATGTCACTTTTTTCTCCCATTTCAACTGATAACAACATACTTTGAATGCTAAATCCAACCTGTACCAGCACATATACTTTAGTGATTATAAATAGAGGAAAATAGAAACCATCTCACAGAGGCAGTGGGCTGGAAGTGAGCAATTATCACAATCATCATTTTGAGGAATTGAAAGGCAGGCTGTGGGAGGGGGAGAGAGAAAGATCTGTTATTTATGATGAAGGGCCTCAACTGCAAGGTGATTCAAACATGACTGGAATATGAACAAGCTAAACCTACCACCACCACCACCACCCACATACAGATACAGATCATCTATCAGGAAGAATCATGCTGCGTGTACATGTGTGAGGCACACGCCAAGGAAAATACAAATTACAGCTCTTTTAACACCAGTGGAAACACATTTATCTTCCTCTGAAGACACATGTGCTTGAAAAGATGATAGAATACAATAATCGCTGCTGGAGTGGCACTGGATTTTCTGCTTATGTACACACCTCTTCATTTATCTGAGTAATGAGCCTGTGCCCCATAGAGGAAAGTTTGTAATGGAGTGTGCTATTGAGGAAACAATTAAAGTTAACAGAGAGATATTAAGGGACCAACATGCATAATAGACATGGATTCCAATGTGTCTATTTAATGTTTAATGTGTTTCTCCTGCCCAGTGTCTGTAAACATAAACTTACCAACACTTTTTCTCCATAATGTGCTGATGTTCTAATGTTGAACTCTACGAGCATCTGCTCAGGTTTTTGTAATCTAATTTTGCACTACATTTCAGAGGCACAGGCACATATGGTATGCTCTACATGTCAAAATATAATTGATTTATACATTTATACTAATTAGATTCTAGATTACAAACATTGGAAGTCAGAGAACAATTGGCAGCAAACTAAGTCTACCTTCTAGCACTGCTCGACTTTAATAGTTATCAAATACTGATTCAGACATGTTCACAAACAATATGATGCAACATGATCTTAAAACACCTAACACTGTATAATATTAGGTACTTAAAATAAACTCCACCACCACACATGTGTCATTACCTATTAGTGCCTTTGATACATAAAACATAATAATATGCTATTGACCTCAGAGTTATGACTGAGGCATGTTACTACAGATTTACAGCTGCAGGTTTTTCACTGTGAAGGTGTGAAAAGCTTCTGTCACCTCAATCACTGCTCGGCGTCTGACATACCATAATAACACGTTTTAAATGACTGCAAATGCCATTTCCTTTCCATTTTTGTTTGCCTTGGTAAACACCTGCTGTCAGGTGTGTGTCTGTAAAACTCCAACTCTGACTCAGGGTTTGTGACTCATTCTTCAAGTCAGGATTCAAGAAAAATAAATATCTGGATAGTAATTATAGGTGCATAAGCTCAGACTGATTGACTCTTTTTTTAGTTTGTGGTCTTGCCACAGCAGAGATGACCAGTCAGACCTTAAATGACAAGCTGTTTTGTACCTAGTCACCTCAGGAGCATGTAAACATCAAGAGTCCAGTGCTCTTCCATTCAGAGCATTGGTGTCACACTGTGGAGGTGACTGGGTTTCAATCAGCACCACTTTAAATTCATGTCAAGCGATGACACACGGCAGCTGGTGCAACCTGCTAATGCTCATCCTCCACACACACACACTGAGTGGACCAACTCATACACGTCGGCTGTCCGTTACACACACACACACACACACACACACACACACACAATAAATGAAGCATTTAAAAGCACAGCGATGAGTCAACGTGCTGCATAAATCTGAGTATGAACAGGCAGCGCTGATGTTTTTATGAACTGATTTGCCATGTAGCTGTGGGAAAAGGCTGATTGTGAAGCAGGTTGTGTGTGTGGGCAGAGAGCGCCTGCACCGGCAAACAGATAAAGGCGTGAGCTGGGTAACATGGGTCAGGAGCCGGTTTGTTTGATGCTTTAATCTGTTGGCGGAGGGTATGAAGATGTGATGGCCGCTTAACACCGGAGGCGGATGTTTTGACACAGTCCATTTACCCGTCTGAGGAAAGTCTGTGAGGCTTTTTTTAAGACGTGATGTGTTAACGGCCCATTTGAGTCCAAAGGAAGTCAGTGTTCAATTAGTTCAATTAGTTTTTTGTGGCTAAATTAGAAAGCAGCTGCACTGTAAAGTCTAGTCTCAGGTTAGAGAACAGAATAAACTGAAAACTAGAGTCTGTGTTGTTGGGATCCCAGACCGTGTGTTCAGGAAGAACAAAAGAGAGACCTGCATTCCTCCTTCAAAGCCAGAGCTAGAGTTGGCTAAAGGGTAATAAACCAGACCAGAACCCCCAGAATTTCTTGGTGTGGTGTTGCATTGAAATGCAACCTCTGCATGACCTGTGGCCAGCATCAGTTGGCCCCCACTAGGGGTCCTGTCCTGTCCACAAAACCCAGGTGATAAAAGCGGCCCTGCAGATCTCATTCTTTGCTCATTCCCCGGGACCAGTTGCAGTAGAGAGCTAAGCCAAGCCTTCTCCAGACTTGGCCACTGAAGGGAGCAAACTGATTCGTTCTCCTTCTCCCTAACCCCAGGCCACAGTCTTCAACTCGCCGGACAAGAGTGCAGACTGTTGTTTTTATTTTGTTTTTCCCCGACACCGACTGCTGTGCAGTCGGACTCACTAGAAAGAATCAGGACTCGCCAGAAAGAATCAGGTCTCAACTGATACGCTGGACTCTCCGGAAAGGATCATGACTTGCCGGAAGGAATCAGGACTCAACTGATCCGCCGGACTCTCTGGAAAGAATCAGGTCTCGCCAAAAGGAATCAGGTCTCAACTGATACGCTGGACTCTCTGGAAAGAATCAGAACTTACCGGAAGGAATCAGGACTCAACTGATACGCCGGACTCTCCGGAAAGAATCAGGACTCTCCGGAAAGAATCAGGACTCTCCAGAAAGAATCAGGACTCTCCGGAAAGAATCAGGACTCGCCGGAAGGAATCAGGACTCAACTGATCCGCCGGACTCTCCGGAAAGAATCAGGACTCGCCGGAAGGAATCAGGACTCAACTGATCCACCGGACTAACCGGAAAGAATCAGGACTCGCCGGAAGGAATCAGGACTCAACTAATCCGCCGGGCTCACCGGAAAGAATCAGGACTCAGGACTTAACTGACTTGTTCACTGACTAGAGTTAGTGAGCTTAAGGAAAAACTCAGGACACAGGAAACGCTGCCGACTGAGATGATTCAGATTCGATTTATTGAACACTCGAGTCAGTAAATCTATTTAATTAGCGTTGTCAGGCCGATATGTAGAGAGGACCCAGGAGCAGAGACTCGTTTCACAGCCTTTATTAAGTGAACCTCTTTTTTCAGAGTGGCAAATACAGAGCTATGAAACTTGACTATACTCTCGTTAACCTAATGCTACTAGGGAAGTATCAATACAAAAATCTACAAAAAACGCTCCAAAAGGGAGGAAAAACAATCTGACGAATACAACACAAAGGCTATGACAAGGTAACATAAACTATGAAATTTACAAACGAAAACTCACTCTTACAGAGGTAAATCGACTTACGTACTGCGATTGCATACACTATGGCTTGGAAACAGAATGCTCGTGATATCTGGTCCATGGACAAAGACACACTGGCACAAGACAAAGGGAAACACAGACTGTTTAACAACTGAAGGTAAGGGGAACAGGTGGAAACAATCAAGGCGGTGATGACAATCAGAACAACGGGAAACACCTGAAGGGAAGTGGGAAGTGACCTAACGTGCGGAGAGTAGGGTTTCAAAATAAAACAGGAAATTATATCACAACACAGACAAGAAATGACAAGAGTATTGCAATAAACAAGTTGTTTATCACATGGGTCTTCATTATGTCGCTGATATATTTTATGCTGATGCTGATGCTATGATAATGATGATAATGTTTCAATAATGATAATATAATAACTATTATTATTATTGTTATATTCCTTACTGAAGGCGGGGGACTGACTCAAATGACTCAAGTGAACTGGATCACTTTAGTGAGTAAATCAAATTAACCTGGATCCATAAAATGAATCAGATTTACCACCTCTAGTATATAGCCACTGTTGTTCCATGTGTGTTTGCCTATTAGTATTAGTAATTAGTAGTTAGTTAATGTTTGTCTAGTTATAGTTTTGAACTGTGATGGTTGTATTATTACCTCAAAGTAATTATTACTGTGTTGTTAATTAAGTCTATCTAAATATGATTATACCCAATAATCATTAATAATATTCAGCTAATAATCAAATTGCTCCTTTGGACTCCTTGGGCCTTGTTGCCCTATATGAGGTTGTGTTTAATACATACATGTTGTGGCCTTCTCCAAAAGTGATACACTATCGACACCAATTTACACCTTGTCTAATTAACACAATGAGAATAAGATACCATTGCGGTACTGGGTGTTTACTAATTGAGATAGGAGGATTAGCGCTTATGTCAACATCCTGAGCAAAATCAGACGCCACTATGAGCCACGAGCGCAGATTAAAGAGCCATAATGGAAATACTGTTTTAGTCCATTAACCACAAATTGAATATGCTGAAATCACTTAATTGATTTCCTATCCTCAGCGCAGTCCTGGCTTCAGCTCAGAGCGGGAAAAACATTAATGTCGTCTTGTGGTGTCAGACACTTGAGACGAAGATATAATCCATTAGTGTGAATGCATACCTGGCTGTAAACAAACCTCGAGTCTGGTACACACTGTTTACAAAGTTTGCAGGTCGCTGCCAAGTTTCATAATGAATCAATGAATCCTCCAGAACCAGGTTTAGAAACAGTCCCTGCAGCTATATGGTTAAATTAACAATGATGTAACACCGGCAGGATAATTAAAATGATGCATGCTGTTATTGTTAATACAATGTAATAGTCACCATGTTGCCTGGAAGGTAGAAAACCCATCAAGACACTGCGTCACTCTCGGTGTTATAAATCAACTGACACAAACAGGTGGAGACTTTTACTGAGTTTTACTGTAGAAGATGTGTTTTGTTGAATTCATATTACTGTACGACTTTATGGTCTACACACACACAGTGACATACACAGAGGAAGTTGAAGATTTATCAGAGATTTATGTTGACTTTTATGTGTTAATAACCACAGCTATTCACGTCTCCAGCAAACTGCTCTGAGAACAATCCCCCAAGTGTGTTTCGTTGCTACACAAGGCATAATGATTGAAGACAGACACACACAGATATAAACTGCAAATATAACAGTGACAGTAGACATAAACTACTCTCCAAGTGTTGACGCTGGAAAAGAAACTTCCAAAGCCACAAATGGGCAAGCGTGCACACCCAGGAGGGATTCCTCCACTCCCTTAATCATCTGCGGTCATTGCATCCTTTCAAAATAAAGCTTCACATAATTAGGAACGTTGTTTTTAAATCAGTGCCATGCACAGATAACTGCACACTCTGTGTGTAATTGTTTTAAACTTTTCTGGAAAACAGCAGCTGTAATTGTGACACGTGTACAAAAGAAGGGGCCACGTGCAGCAACTCAGACAAACAGGATTTGGGTCAAACAGGCAGAGGGTCAGTAACAGTGACAGCAGAGTCAATGCAAACATAGCTGACAAAGGTAAAAGGCAAAACACATGGTCAAAACAGTACAGCAGGGCAGTCACTAAAAGAGCTACAATCAACAAGCAACACACAAAGGCTGGAACACTGACTAACACAGACACACTGGAAACAAGACAGGGGAACACAGGGACTTATATAGACAGGGGAGGGGGGGGCGGAGCTGATTGGACACAGGTGAGACACATTAGGTAATCACACTTGGCGGGAAACACCGGAGGACAGGAAATGAAGGCACCTGAAATAGACACAAGACAGTGAGTTCAAAATAAAACAGGAAGTGGTACCATGACAGATAGACTGTGACAGTAATTGCTGCTGGCAATCAGCAGTGTGCACAGCACACAGCAGTTGCAGCTGCAGCTGCATGGGCAGATTGTATGGAAATTATATATTTGGTTACTCAAAACATTTCATAAACAGCATTGAGGCTTAAAATACCACGGAAGACATTATTTTTGTATTGATGCTATCTTTTTGATATTGTTACATAAATTAAATGAATCTGACATTTCCTCATGTCCTTTCCGTCTGTCTCCCACCATGACAGTAATCCTAATTACTGTGCCATAAATGATAATTATGTCACTAATTGCTTCCTCTTTAGCACCACTCCATTCCACACTGCGCTCTTCACACACACACACACACACACACACACACACGCTTCAAAATCCCATCCTCACCTAAACTGACCTGAGAGCGTTTCCAACACAGACAGCTGCGTTTCTGTGACTTGTGTGACAGTGATGACAACAATCGACACCCAGTGACCAGGAAACACCCTCTCCTCTCACTTCCATCAATCCATCGCTCTTCCACAGCTCCGTCTCCTGCCCCTCTCACCTCTGTTCGCCTCCGCTTCCTGTCAAAGAAATAAGACCAGATTCAGAGTGATGGGGGTCAGGAGGTCACCTCACGCACACACGCATGCACGCACACACACTCACACCCCAAGTCAGATGCAAGCAAGAGCAGGGGCACACACCCGCCTCCCCCCAGATGCACCCTGTTACCATGGGAACCTCGGAGGAGGAAATGAAGTGCTCTGTCTGTCATTTAGCTCTAATTGAATGTGAATGAGGAAGAATGGAGGCGAGAGTAAGCATATTGTTTGTGACGTCAGTGAGTTTACTCGGTCTGGGGTGCATGCCTTTGTCTGTGTGTGTGTGTGTGTGTGTTTCATGGGACACCTCAGAGGACAAATTAAAGACCAGTAAATCAGGGATGACTTTTCCAATTATGGAGAAAGGAAATAGAAAAAGGGGGTAAAAGTTTGGTAAAAAAGTTAACGAGTGCATTTTTTAAATCCAGTGATACATTGTCTTGAACATAATGGTTGTTTCTGAAACAACAACTGTGGGTTTGGCTCAGTGCAGTGTGCTGCAGATCAGCCTTATCAATACTGTATGATATATATAAATACACACACACACACACACACACGCATATATATATACTACTAATAGTTCTTACAGTGCATGATTGTGAACTCACTGGCGTGTTGAGCGCTCATTCACTTCTCACCCTTCCTTCCAAACGCTCATCTTATCATCTGCACGAGCAGAACGCGCCGGCTCAAGGTTTAAAAATAAAAGTGAAGTAAATGATGGCCAGATTCAATGCCAGATGACACACTCTCGCAGTTACACCAGCCCATCCACAGCTCCTGACCCTCGCCGCGGCACTAAATATAAACCTGGGCCTCCCACGCAACACGAACAGAGCTGAGACAGAGCCGCACATATGTAACGACAGCTTCACACGACCATGCTGCGATATGCAACTCCCTGCGTGTTGACATCGCACACACCCACATTTTGACTCATTATATTTGGGGGCCAGAGTATAATGAACCACAACCCCAACAGCACATGCACTGACCTACATCCCAGATCCTATAGAAAGATCTTGTGATGAGTCATATACACACACTTACATAACCGCACACACAGTAGGAGGAAGGGGTTAATGCCCTGCGTACATGGCATTAGTTGTTCTGTGATGGAATCACAGTTGACTTAGTACATATGAAACGTTAATGAAGAGGAATCGTTCCATCAGGCCTCGCATCTGGAAAACTGAAATGTTTTTTGTTTTTCAATGTCTGCTTAAGCCACAAGTGTGGATGAAGCAGACTTTGCAGTGTCATCACAACGGAAGCCACGAGAGATGCTCGGGTCTCGAATGTAATTAAGCCTCAGCTTACACAATGTTCATGTAATTCAGTTTGAGCTGACCTGCTGGAGATGTAATGCAATTGAGTGTGGATGAGTACGAGTGATTGATTGTTGGTCTTGACCTTACATATCCTCCGGACCTAAACGCCTGGGTCTCTGTGGGATTGTTTAAGGGGAGGGGGGAGGGCACAGAGTGACACTTCAGATTGTGTGAGGACGTGTCTCTGCAGGTGAAAATAGGGAAAATGGCTATAATATGCAGTAAACATCAAAAAATGCCAGAAATAGTCCTTTAATCTGTTGTCATTCTCTACCTACATAAGACCTGATGGTGTTAAAGCTTTGTGGTAGCACCAGTTAGAGGCTTTGCTGCCCTCCTGTGGTTTTTTATTTCACCTTGCTGCAGCCATGCACTGTGGCGTGTGCCAGTGTATCATGTTGTCACTGGCGGGTGTGGTTACACACAGTGGCAGCTCCACATGTAAGATGATAGCAGGGCAAAATCTGCACACTGTGTTTAACAGTGTATGTTTTTAACCCATTAGTGATGGTGAGAGGTGAATCAGATTTCCAGTTTTGCTTCTTTGGTATAAAATGACTTTTTAAAAGGGCTACTTGTTTTTTTTTTTTTTTACTTTTTTACTAAACAGACAAAGAGGAAGCTACTCAAGCAAAAAAATCGTACTTGAATACTAATGCACATGGAAGAATGAAAGTGTTTCTCTCCTCCAAATAGCCGTTCACTCCCAAAAGCACCACTTTAATTATAATTTGATTTACTGACCCAGCAAATAAACCCATAGGATCTGGAGTCCAGTCAGTCTCTCACAATTAGTTTCATTGCCAATTGTTACATGGCAAAAATCCCAGATCCACCTCACTGCCAAAATCCTGCGTATTGTTGGCTTAGAGCTGAGCCTCTCGCCAAATTGAATGGATATGTGTTATATTTCTTAAGAGATCACTCTGACGGAGGGAAAAAGAGAATTACGTACCTATAAAAGATGTTTATCCAGAGGAGATTATGGTTCAGTCAAACGATAGACACCAAGCAAAACAAGAGGCTTAAGTTGTCAAAGTTCAACAAACGATACAGCCCAAGACACGCCAAGAGTTTCTGGTTGCATTTCAAACCAGGTGAGGAAGGAATAATATTAGGCTTCAAACCGGAATATCATGTTTTTAATAAGTTTACAATGATAACACATAATATAAACTGACTGGAAACAGAAAAAAAAAAAAAAGCTTCCTGGTAGTATGAAATAAAATGCTGTTTTCTTGCAACCCTACTAAACAAGATGTACAGTAGGTGTTAATATGTACACATATATTAATGTGAAAGATTAATATATGTATGTATATATATATGTATGTATGTATATGTATATATATGTACATATACAAATATGTGTATATATATATGTGTGTGTGTGTGTGTGTGTGTGTGTGTGTGTGTGTGCGCGTGCGTCTATATAAAACTATGTATCAGTACCTGCAAATTCAGTGTGATATTTAAGTGCTGTTTTTGGAAAGAGGATGTTTTTATGCACATGATTTGTGTTCAGGACACACAACCAGTTCCCAGGCTTCATTAGGGTACAGTAAACACGACTGTCCTTTATTTAAAAAAAACAATGCAAAAATATTTCAAAACATCTGACAAACTAACACGATTGTTGTTATCCATGCACATGATTGCAACTATTTTCTTGTTTACATAGGCTGGCTACATAGGTGTGTGGGTGTGCTGAGTGGAAGAAGGAGAGGCGACAGCAGAGGAAGAAGAGAGTGAGGTGGGAGGGGGTTGAGGGGTGGAGGAGGAGGACGAAGGCGTGGAAGTGGAGGCAGCGGTGGCTGCTGACGATGAAGTCTCTGTTTTGTGTGTGATGAAGCGCAGACGCAGCTTCATTGCCGGACGCAAAGTCATGATGATTTTCTCAACCTAAAAGACAGATGGATACAGGGAAACGATATTTATGCTTAAATACGCAGATGGTGACAAGTGGATAATTTGATGATATGAGGAGAAAAATAATAAGAAACCATCACATTCATTTATACACTCATTTATACATCCCTGAAAAGTACATGTGTAGTTTTGGTAAGGCTGCCAAGACAGAAAACAGCTTATTTGCTCTCAATAAAATACATTTGATTAATGTAATTTTTAAAACACAGGCTCATGCTTACCTGCTCTTTCACACTGTCTCCAGTGTACATGTATTTAATGTGATAGAGGAAGTCACAGATTGGGTCCATGTAGCTGAGATGCTGGCAATGTTGGTCAACCGCCTGGAGCATTTCATAGAAGGCCACACCAATCTGAAATACACACAGAATCAAAACATAAATTACTACTTAAAAAGAAATGGAACATTAAAATGCGCAGCTATGGATTTTTTTGATTATTGAGCTACTCATGTAAAAACAGCTATCTTCAAACTTGAATGTGTACCTCCAACATGCATCGTGTCCTCTCCTGCTGGAAGCGCTGCAGAAACGGCCCCACCAGGTGATACACATAGAGTAACTGGAACTCTGTCTGGACAATGGGCTTCAGAGTCTCTGAAAGGAACCTACACATGCACACATCCGAAGATTTATGATGACGTAATCATAAACGACACGTGATAAAAATGCATTGAAATATCACTGACTGGCAAAAGACGAGATAATAACAAGCTAGAGAGTGAAGAAATCTTCCTTACTTGGGAATGAGAGACATTTGTCCAATGGATGAATGATGCCAAACAGCATGTGCTAATGCGAGCACATAGCTGCAGTTCATTTCACTGTAGCTCTGGTGGCAGGCTGTAAAGTCCAACAGGGCGAAGGGATAACCCGCCCACTCGGACTCTGAGGTCAAGGCTGGAGCGCTGAGCACAGATACGATGCGATCGTGGAGGACAATCCAGTATGGCTCCTGAGAGAGGACAGTAAATGTGGTCAGGGTGACCAATCATTATGTGACTGAATAGTAAACAGTGTTTTTTCTTACAGGGAGAGCAGTGATCACAAGTCCGATGGCATTCATCCAAGCTGTGATGTTCTCTCTGGGAACCAGAGGTTGACTGAAAGACAAAACACATTAACTAATACATTAATGAATAATTGAAATGTTCTATTAATATGCATCTACAAATGCATAAAAATACTACAAATATTAATTATTATCTACTTTTCTAGATTTCCATACAACTCTCAGAGCTGTTACTGGTTTGAAGAAGACACACTGTATAATCATACCTCTTCAACACGACGTTGAGCAGAGCGTTGCCAACATCTTTCCCTGGCACAGCCAAGGCCATCAGCTCCACACAGGTGACGTGCAGAGCATGGGCTGCAGGGTTGGGGAACTCATTGAACCTCCAGTCACAGTTGGGGAAAGGACCAGGTGACTTTCCCGCCATGGGTGACAAAGAGTTAAGGTGGGTAAAAGGCAACTCGGTTTAATAGTCAAGGGCAGGTGTAATGTGTCACGATTTTAATTATGATTCCCTGGATGTAACGCTTTTCCCATCAACATAAGCAATTAGGACAGACTCCACCTTGTACTATATTGTAACAGCCCCAGTGGCTGTGCAAAAATCATCTGAGATTCAATTATAAGCAGATGTAAAAATAATTACTCACACTGAGACACAGAGGTGCTGAAGGAGAACAAGCATATCAGCTGTCATCAGGGTGATCCTGATGACAGACAACTGTGGGAAGTCTAGCTACCAATAGAATGAGATTAATTAAGGATATTGTCCACCAGGCGTCCAATCAGCTTACAGTAGTAGGTGTCATCAGGGATCCACCCATTGTCCTCTCTGGGGTTCATGCCAAACTTCAGATACGTCTCACTGAGGCACCAACCAGGGGTACGGTTGTCCTATTAAGTCATTACAAAATTAGAAAAAATATATATATATATATATATAAATATAAATATATATTTTTTATATATACTGCTAACAACAATAAATAATTACTCTCTACATAAAAACTAAAAAACAACATAAAAATATCATGGTTGTCAACATTTTCACAGTATCACTAATAATTACATTACTATTATTGCTAAGAAACGTTATCCATACAGAAGAATTTTATTTGATGCAAAATAAACCAGTGTCGCTTTTAAATTGTATTTGGGGATTTTACAGTGTTTAAAGTGAAAACCATTTCTTCCCGAGGTCACTTCACATACCTTCGGTGAAGACATGATGGCATGCACCAGTTTTCTCTTCAGGTTGGTTCGGTCTCTGAGGTGTCGTTCGTAGTAGTGAAGTGTGTTGTACAAGTAGGTGACTGGACGGTCTGCGCACAAACACAGCCGAGAGTATAGATCAGCTGGCACAAATTAAGGCTCAAAAAACCAAGTTGCAGAAGCATTACATATCCCACCCTCCATTTTTGTGTTTCTTCCATGTATTTAATGTTTGGCTTTTTTTCCCCTGAAAGAAAAAAAATCAACAGTCTGTGTGTTCCTCACATTTTATGTCTCCGTTACTCACCATGGAACTTGTACAGCCCTCCAAGATGATCCAACAGTGTTTCCAATGACTTGGAGACAGGAAGGAGTTCCAGGAAACGGTGAATGACAATGTCAAAGACAGGCAGGAAGCGCAGACAGACGTTGCCAAAGTAGATTGGCAGGTACTGAGGCTGGAGCTGCATGGGAGGGTTGACTTGGTCTGCAAGACCCTCAAAGTACAACTTCTCTGGGTATTTCTGGCAACAGATCAACAAATACCTTCTTTTAACTGAGTAACGTCACAATCATTTAACAATCTTTATTTGCTGCTGTGGATCAGGTTTGTCTTTTCTCTTTGTTCCTACTTTGTGATAGCTCATATGTTTGGTGTGCCAGTCACTCTGCAGCCAGTGCTCGGGAGCATTCTCCTTAACAAAATCGTTGACACGGTTCCTGAAATCATTGGGCTTCAGCAGCAACAGCTGGATTATGAAGTAGCAAACCTGTGCCTCATTGCCTTCATGGCTACGCATCGCCTGGACGGAAGAGACACACAGACAGATACACAATCTTTAAGTATAATATACAGTTTGTCTCTGTTGTCCTACATAACCTTGTGTATAAGTATGCAAGTCTGTCCTTACCAAACACAGAATAAGTCTGTCCAGTGTGACTATGTTGTATTTCCAGACCATGTCGTTGAGTATTTCAATGCACTTGTTCAGCTGCTGTCCGCCAGCTGAGGTTGAAAACTCATAGACAAGAAAGTCTGCAAAGGTGCGCACGTGAGCCACAAGTGCACGAGCCCCAATACCCTCCAAGACTCTGAGGGAAACACAGTCAGGCTACAGTCAGCTCACCATCCAATATAAAAACATCTGTATCCATACAATTAGCGTCAGATGTTCTTCACAGACAACCAACCCTACCCCAGGCCTACACTCAAGTCTATATAAATGTTGAGTTTTGAGTCTCAGGCGTGTGCATGCACATGCAGAGTTGTGGGTCATTCTGACTGTTCCTGTGGTGGAAAGTTCACATACGTTAGTCATAAATAAGTGAGCTCTCCGTCAAAAAAGGTCATCTGCATGAATAGTTTCATCTTGCTGATCATCTTAGCTGTACAATACACAATGGCAGCTTTCCACAACTTTTAAGGAGAACGTTTTCTTGTGTGTTTATGAATGCGTGAGCTGACATGACGCAATCACACCTTAAATGTCAATATGACTTTGACACTGACATTAGAAACTACAAATATTTCCTCACCTGAAGCCTATCTGGTTAATGTGGTCCGTCTCCAGTAGCATTTTCCACAGAAGACAAAGGAATAGTGGGGGAGAGCCCTGCATGGAGAAGTGGGTAATGATGTCGTTCTCATTGGCCATGGATTTCCACTTCCTGTACTCCTCCTCCACATTCTTCTTCAGGTTGAAACGAGACTCCTGAGGAACATTGTTCTGCTTGAAGAACGCCTGAAGAAAAGGGAGGAGTGAGAGTCAGTCCAGCAGGATCAAGAAATCTGATAAAATGACAGCCCAAGTTTGTGTGTCCCTTTCATGACATTATTTGACATTATTTGAACCTGTAGTGGAGCAGGGAAGCAGGACAGAGTGTGTGAGGCCCAGTTATGAGGCGTGAAGGTCATGATGGTCTGGAGAATGTCTTTACACCACGTCCCATGTATGGAGTCGGACCCAGTGAAAAAATCTACATATAGACACACAGTGACCATTAAAGGTGAAGACACCTGATGGGACAAATAAAACCATAACATGAAAAAAAAAAAAATCAAACGATCCAGATCAAACGATCCAGAGTGAGCTTTACCAGTGACATGTGTGGCTCTGGCTAAGGTGAGGATCAGGGCTCGATTCAGTTCCTCAGACTCAGCTGACAAAATCGTCTTTGGGTCATTAAGGAAGCGTGTGAATTGGGGTTGCACCTCTGAACTCCCCAGAGCTGTGATCAGTCGCAGAGCTGTGCTCTCAACACTAGAAAAAAGAGTCACAAAGAGACAACGTTATCATTTATTTTTGTGTTTTTCATATATGTTCAGTTGTAATACGCAGGAGGTGGACACAATAAATACAAGAAAACAAAACATCATTTCAGCTGTTTGGTAAAGAGTTTATAGATTGTTTCTATCCGACATCACATTGCATTGTTAAAGTTGATAATTGACCACTTAGACACTACCATAGATGCAGCTGATTCTGGTTGGTCTGGGATACGGCGGCCAGACTGTGCAGATGACTCAGTAGCTGGACTCTGTAGTGCGGCTGGATGTGGTGCATCCTGTAGCTGAACATCTCCAGCAGAGTGTGAAGAATTCCCCAAGCATGAGACTTAAACACATTGGGCAGCAACTGGCCTGAGCAGACAGTGATTTATATATTTCAAAACTATGTTGTTGCTGTATGCCAGTCACATTACAGTACACAAGAAAAGTAAATAAACTGCCAAATACTTTGTGGATCTATGAGTAGTATCAGGCTTAACAATACAGATCTCTGTGGACCCTGTGACAGACAAGTACAGCTATTCTTCAAGCAACTGCTAAAAATGTTAAAATTACATAAACATTATTACACATCTGACATTAACTACTTTTCTGCACAGAGGGCATTTTCACTGGAATAAAATGCACTCACTGATGAATCCTTTGATGCCCAACGACTCGATCTCCATGTAGACCAAAAGTCTGCTGTATGTTTCTACCAGGGCAGGAGCCAGGGCATTGCTGGATTTGGCATGAGCCAACTTTATCACCCGTGTGGCAATGCTGTGGATCAGACTGGAGACAGGCAGACTGAGACTTACAAAGAGGTACACTAAGACAATAACAGTGATTTAAGAAGTACATTTCTATCTAGTGCACTGACTATCTTTCTAAACAGTCTCATTGTCCCTGACCTTCTTTTCCATTACCCTACCTCATTTTTGCATGTACTGTGAGTGAATCCAATAGGTTCATGGGCAGCGGTGTCACAGATCCCGACGCCATACAGTTCGTGCCAGGCAGGTTGATCCTCATGGACCCGTTTCCATAGATGGTCTCTACTAGGACGCCCATCGGCAGAGTAAAGCACTCTGAGTTTGTGCTGTAGGCGTTACATAGCAGGGCAATCTTGTAGTCGGACATGCCCAGAGTCTTGTTGCGCAGTGACTGCTGGAGAAACCTAACAAAGAGGCTCATCAAATTAAACAACTGGGCTATATGAAGTCTCAGGGTTTGCTCGTTTTATCAATAATTGGTGTGGTACAGTTTCAAGGTAGATTTTATCTTAAAGATACATACTCGTGGTGGAGTTTCAAAGAGTGTGGTATGGGGATCTGTAATTTGGAGTTGTCGCTCTGAGCTTTGCGGTTAAGGTGGATCCAGATGCAGGTCATGGCAAAGGAATGAGTGGACTGAGGCTTGTTTATATCTGGAACTGGGATACACTGGGGAGACAGGTAAAATGCAGATGAATCTGATGGCATTGCCACAATAAAATCTACAATAAACTAACCATCCCAATAAAAAAACAAACACAGTGGAAAAACATGAAATAAGACAAGACAACAATACAGGGAAATGGGCAGCTGTAATAATCATATCGTGCCAAAATACTTTCTCAGTAGGTATGTGTACCTCCTTCTCTGGGTAGAGCAGGTCAAACAGCTTCATGACAGGCAGGAAGTCAGCCAAGGCATTCTTCTGAATGCTTCCTGATATGAACTGTAGCAAGACCCACATCAGGTGATCTCTGCCTTTAATAAGACCTCTGCCTGCAAGCTGCAAGGGGGAAAAAAAAACAGTGAGTCAGAAAGTTGGAAAGAAATACTACGACCACAAAATGTTCAAATACAATAATATCAGAGGTCATAATTAAAATAACATTAACAATATTAACAATTACAGAAACCCTGAGCACTATTATCTTATAGGATCTATGTATGTGACTAAAATAAACAAACTCTTTCCTAACTATTCAAACAGTCTGAGCCTCTTGCAAACCGCTGGACTTGAAGGTAATATGCGTGTGTATGTTGTGTGTGTGTGTGTGTGTTTTTATCTGTGTGGTCTCCTCTCCCTTCTGACCTTTTGATGCAATGACAGCACCATGTGTGGGAAGCTTGCAAACTGAAACAACACAAAGAAGATGAGCTGGGAGGAGAGGTGTTGCCACAGCAGCTGACTGGTTCCTCCAATGTCTGCATCAAAGTGTTCCTCATTCTCCGAGCGCTCCATGGCATACACAACCAGGTCCACCAGCTGCTCCTCTAGCACTGGGCAGCGCTGTTTATGCTGGGAGGGGAGGAGGGGAGTGTTAAAGAATAAAGAAAATAATGAGCAGGAGAGGAGGTTAAAAACGGAATGGGAAGAAAAGATGCACAAGACAGAAAGAAAGTTGAAGGACAGATGTAAAGACAGAGGGGTAATAGGGTAGAAGACAGAAAGGGGGAGAGAACAAGATCATAATATTTTATATGCACATCATAATATTTTCATAATATTTTATATACACATATTTTATATTTTTATATACACATCATTTTACGTTTGAAACTGATTTAGACATAACTTTTCACCATCCTTTGCATGCAGGACTCCTTCCTGCCTCTGTCACCTGGGTTAATTTTTTACGTGACCCCACCGTTACCTTTTTGTTAAAAGAACATATCCTTATGTTCTTGTGATGTTATCATGTAAGAGTGTGAGTTAAATTTACATCTCCACACATATTCACTTATTTGCCCTGTGGTCATTTGCACCTAGTAGTATTTCTGTCAAATCCACTGCTCTGGCTACAGTGCAGCTATAAGAGTGCAGTTAAAAATTAGCTGTCCAGATAATGATATCAAATTTACATGCATGCTGGACACTTGGATTGTCCTTATAATTAATCATGTATGTCTGGGTGTGTGTGTGTGTGAGTGTGAGTGTGAACGTATATGTATTACTGACAAAAGTAAAACTAAGTTCTTCTGAAGTCTAAAACCAGTAATTCTGTTTTTACCTTGCAGGGAGAGAAGGTTAGTAATGCTGTGTTCCATATGTAAAGAGGGCTTTCAGTGAAAGACAGGAGGAGAAAGGGAAAAGGGAGGGTAGTCAAGAAAAAGTCAGAATAATAGTTGGAGAGATGGGGGAGGTTGATAGTGAGGGGAAGGCAGGATAAGACTCAGTGCCATCTAGTGCAGTAATTACCACCCACGTGAGCCTTATGGACACGGCACTATTGCGCTTAAAGGACATCTATAGCCCCTGAATTGTTGAATTTCATAAAGAAACTCTCACTTCACCCAGGAGTGACAGAACAGGAGTGAGGATCTGTGGACATAGCAGAGTCCTGTGAGATATCTACTGGGCCACAGCACAACAAGGACCTGAACAGCACAGCACAGTATGGCGCAGAACAGCACAGCAAACACCAAACGAAAAAGCATAACTCATTCCAGCATGCAGGAATGCAGGTTTGGGGAGGTGGGTGTTCGTGTGATGGGGTCAAGAGATGAGGAGCTGCATATTCTTGAGATTTCCCATCGTATTTCATCTCCTACCCCAAAAACACACACTAACACAAAAAGAGAAACAGAAGCCAAGAGAGAGACGGAGAGAAAAAGAGAAAGATCCACATCTATAAAGCCAAAAGGCTTATCAAGATACACTGAAACCAGTGTCTTACCGACAGTACAACCAAACTGGAGGCTGGTTTACAATCCAATCTATCAGCTACCAACAACCCGACCACTCACAGCCTCATTTCTTTCAGTCTCTAACGAGCCAAAAGCTCATCAGCATGTTTTAACTTCATTCACAAAAAATCAGTAAGTCACCTACTGTAACGACCACTGGTTATTGCTTATAAGGATAATGAGAATACCATGTGTCACAGATGGGCAGTGTTTTGAATTTCACAAGCTCCAACCATTGAAAATAAAAGGGCCCTTTTATTTTGGGGTAGACAAATGTGTTCTTACAGTTCAGATAATGTCTGGGAGTTCAAATATTAAACAAAAAGTCTTCAAGTGTAATAAACTACCGTGACCATATATTGCTGTAACACACAGTTCTTCTCTATGCATCTCTTTTTAGTGGATCCACATTTGTCTATATAAAGTCTATATCTGATTCTCTAACTGTATAACAAAGAAGCAAAAAACAGAACAACATCATATTTAATTAATGTGCCTCATGAACCAGTGAACATCATGCAACACAAGTCAGTGTTCAATCAAACAGCCAATCAGAGTCACTCACCAACTGACCCGGGCAAAACACACTCAACACAACAACTGATTGGCCCAATCTGCATCAGAATTAATTAGGTTTTATTTCACAAACAAAGCGTCAAAAGGAAATTCAGAGTAAAATTCGAACATGACAGTGGAACCATTTTGATGATTCGCCAACCCACAGTGCAGACTGTAATTCATCTGTTGACAGTTCACTGCCATGTCAAAAACAAAACCCAACCAGCCTGCAAAAAATGTGTTTTTAGCAAATAAACCTAATTACAAGAAACTTTAATTACTGCCAGCGTCAAGACCACTACTCAGTCAAATCTGTGAAGTTTTGCCCAGGTCAGGTCAACGGACAGCAGCAAGTCAGATACGAGAAGGCCTCGCAAACACCAGGCAAAAACCAGACTACATCCAAACATGCAGTGCAACAGGACTTGAAATGTTAACAGCAGGGTTTAAAGTAGAAAATGCTGTCTATCTCTATGCTGATTATGATTACAGAACCATAGACTGTATTCAATGACTGGGACTAAATAAACATAAACGTAATACACACAACCATCAGTGTCAGGCAGTTGGATTAATTATATAATATAGAGATACCGAACATTCACAGAAGCTATATACTGACATTTGTATCCTAAATCTATACAATTTGTAAGGTAGCAAAATTTGACTGGAAGCAAGTAATTTGGCACCATCTACCCAGGGTTACCCAGTCCATAAATAGACTATGTGTTTATCAGTCTAACCAGTCTGCCCAGTATCTATTTAACCACATTTGTCTTCATACTCAGTTTATCTTTATAAAACCATGCTGTGACCATTTCAAGCTCTGTGACATTTCCCTTTACTGAACTCCATTTCAAATCTTTTTTTTTATTATTCCTTCTGTCCCATTTTCAGGGCATCTGTGTAGCTCTAAAAAGCTAAGCGCCCAATGGGTATGTTAGTGGGTAGGTCAGGTGACCAGGAAGAGGAACAACAACATACCTGGGCAATGTTCAGAGTCTATAGAGCGCATGGCAGAGAGACAGACAAAGACAACCAACAACCAGGGACAAACAGGAAACAGGAAGAGAAAGAAAAAGAGAACCGGGAAAAAAGAAGAGACAGAGAAAGTGGTGACTAAGGGGCTAGGTTCACTGTTCGGTCAGCACAGTTGGCATCAACTCAGCCAATTCAAACATGCAAACTCGATTATTGGTTATTTGTTCATGGTTCGAATTTTTAGAAAGAGCCAAAATACTGCCTTGAATATGCAATAAATTGTCTGGACAGTAGCAGCTTGTCAAACTGTGATGACGTTTGTGCTAAGAAAGATGGGCTGAGTTGAAACTGTATGAAACAAACAGGGCAAACTAACACCAGTGCATGTGTGTCAAGCTCACTGCACTGATTCTCTTTACATATGGTCTTACGTACAGTAGCTGTGTTACCACGGCAACAAGGGAAAATGGGGGTTCGGGGAGAAGAAGGTGGGGAGAGGATAAGTGATAATAAAAGAAAGGCTGATGTGAAAGAGAAACATCAGAATAACAAAAAGGACAAATATGAACACGGTAGCCAGATGAGGAACAACAGATATGGAGATAAGAATGAAAGAAGAGAGGATGTAGAAGAGAAACAGTATACAAACAGTATAGAAATGGGAGAGTCAATAAGGTGAGTGAAACTGACAGGGACTGTGATGGCAGGTGGAGGGACTGTACACAGAAAGCGGAAGTGGAAGTAGAGGGTGAAAGCAGAAGTGGATGTAGAGGGTGTTTTACCTGCTTGTTGAGTCCTAACATGTTGCACACCATCTCTCTTGAGTATGGCTGCTCTAGCACATACCGCAGCAAGCCTGTCTGTGGCTCAAACAGGTCCTATAGCAAAAAAATAAGTTACAAGTTATTGCTTCTAGTAGTACTGTATGTGCATATATGTGCACTCATGAGGAAATATGTTATGTTACCTTGTCAAAAGGCAGCATGCCTCTCAGTGGGAAGCGAAGTGTAGTGGGGTCCAATTTCCAGGAGTTACATATGGCCCCACTGTTATTCACTACTGGTAAAAGGCTACATCTCCCTGCAAACACAACCACACAAGTTTATATTTACGTATCTTTATGTTGGATTATTTTCTAGTTTGTTTTTCTTAAAATGTGTCTCTTACCACAGATAGAGTTGATTCTTGCTGTAGGTCTGAAACTGTCCACAAAGTCTGATATCAAACTGCCCAGAAGCTTCAAATAAGATATGTAAAGCGAGAGACCAAAAGGATGAGCAAGACATACCATGAATGAGAATTTGTTAAATTCATAAACATTTGTGCACACTCACACAGCCGACAAGAGGCATGCACTTACCCAGTGTGACAGCTGTCCCTCTGGGTAGAGTTTTCTGATTTCTGTGACTGCAAAGTAGGCTGGCAAGAGGCAGGCATTTCTGTCCAGGATATACTCTACTACCTAAAATAAAGCCAACAATCACACAGCATACAACTGTTTGACTGCTTACAGAACAACTCTTCCAGTAAACCATTAAACTTAACGAAATTCCAATAAAATAAAAAAATCTTAATGACAAGTACCTCTCTGGCAGCCAAGAGCTGTTGGACTATAGCTGAGCTGACAAAGGTGGGAATGGACTGAATTTTTTCCAGAAGCGTTTTTAAAAGGTCTCTAACACCCTGAAAAACACAAACACACAAAAAACTCAGATTCAGAAGAGAGAGACTTATAACTTCAGTTTTAACTACTGTCAGCTTGTCTCTGCTGTGTGTGTGTGTGTACTGGTGTGTGAGTTTGTGAGTGTGTGTCGCAGACCTTGTAGTCTACCCCTCCAATGATCTTGCGGATGAGTTTGAAAGTTAATGACCACAGCTGAGTCCTCTCCCACTCCAAAGTCTCCGAGCTTATTAGAGCTGCACACACCATCCTACAGACAGACAAAGAGATTGATGGATGATGAACTGGACAGTGCTAGACTTGATTGCTAGCTATCTGTCTGAGTTTAGATGAACAAACACACATGTTAGACATGTTAGATATGTTATACATTTGTAAGAGTTTGCGTACCTAGGTGGTAACAGGCTGGTCTCCACAGCCATTGCAAGACAGTCATACAGGAAGGAGATTCTTTTGGGACTGTGCTGGCTGTGAATAAACCGCACAATCCACTGTACACACTGTTCATGAGACTCCTGTGAGTAGACATGGAGGACGTTTATAAAAAACTCTATTGATATTCTTAAAAATAATAACCTTGTGTGTGTGTGTGTGTGTGTTTATGTGTGCAGAGAGAGACCTGTGGTAATGTTCCCCAGTATTGTCTGAAGGCTCCAAGGCAACTGATCAGTTTCGTCCTCTCCCCCTCGGGGTTGTCCATGAACATCCTAAACCACAACACATATGCTTTCCTTGTACATTTTTTTTATATTGAAGCCATTAAAAGACAACATAAGGCATTAACTTCACGTATGCATTTTTTCTTCTTTTCATTGTATGTTGTGACATACAATGAAATTATTATAGTAACAAAACTAATATCATGCTATCTTGATAACAGTATTGTGTATGTGTGTTATGTGTGTTTACCCAGCAAAGGCCTCCTCTATCATTTCCGTTTTCTAAGGAAAGAGAAACTGTCACTGTAAATGGCCATTCAATGTTTGAGATCATTGTAACTTAGATGCAGCTATCTTTAAAATAACAATAACCCCAAAATGACATAATTTGTAATAACTTATCAATACTTGTGCCAATGCACGAACTCCAGAGCCCCCATTGTTTCAAATGTTGGTCTACCGTTCGTTATAGACCAGGTACTACACTCTCAGCTCTTGCAGTTTTAGCTATCTGGGTGAGATTTTTGCACATGCATACAAGCTCTGGCTATACAAGTTATTTATCGAAAACAATAATAAAGAGATCACAAATGCGAGCTAACGCTGTCCAAGATGCTAACAAATGGTAGCTTTGAAAATGTGCAAATTTTCGATTTGCAAATTACCACAACATCTTCAAAGATGCTCTGAAGCTGCGTCTCCATCGAAAGCGCCATGTCTGCACCGAGGTGAGCGAACCAATTTTCACCGAACCATCACATGGACATCACACACCGACTCCTCTCAGTCAGCGGAGCCACTCGGCTCCACCAGCTAACTGCTAACAGGCACTAAACTGAGGGCGCCATGAGAAGCGCAACAGCGAAAATAGTCCGGAGACACCTCAGAGGCAGAGCGACACAGTTCCGATTAAATTAGGTACAATTCACCGTAACCCTGTGATTGTATTTGGCTATTTTTTTTGATAATTATATTTAAAAGGTTAATGTGTACGTGCAATACTGTTCGTAAATCTTTGTTATGTCTGTTATATTCAAACATCTGGCCTGTGAGTTATAAATTAAAGTACAGGCTCTCGCAGCGGTGGCACATGTTTGCCACCAGGTGTGATTGCACATTCATCAGTAGAATAAATAAAGTTATGAAATCAGTTATGCTAATTACGCTTTATTAAGTTCTGTGACTATCTATCCATATATACATATAAGTCTGTGTCTGTTCGTTGTTATCCATCTCTCTTTCACTCACACACACACACACACACACACCTACGCGCGCGCGCTCACACACAAACAGGTGAGGTCACATTTCTTCCTCATTCACGGAAACCTGTCGAGCGGGGACTTGTTTATTTAACAGCAAGCCGTCGAGGCTTTGCGGATTAATTCGCGTCTTTCTTCACGTCTTCTTCGCCGCCCTATGTGTTTGACCTCATTACTTGTTAAAAACAAACCCAAGAGCGGAGTATCGGGATTCGGACAGGTGTGCTGGAGGTGTAAACAGGTGTCGGAGGGCTATATAATGTTGACTGGGAAAACATGAGCTCGCTATACAGAGATGTGGACAGTGTTCTTTATTCTGAGCCTGGCGGTTCCGTACAACACAGGTATGTGTCTGGGTGCTGTTGGTGATACACTTGTATAGTTGTATAGTCAGTGGACATTATGGCACGTAGGAGCTGTCACATTACGCATTACAGTAGCGACTGTTGCTTCAGGCCTGTTGATTTAATTCTCATTAATGTGTAACGAGGACTCGTGTGTATTTACACTGCAGGGTCAGATCAGATCTGAATCTCACACTGCAGCAGATCTGATTTAACTCTTTTCAGTTTAGCTTTTTATTATGTGAAAATTAGGTAAGATATGATATATAATAAAGGCAGTTTAGGAAATTACACTTTATTTGACAATTTTGTAAATATTACACACAGAACAACTATTTATTGGTTTAATTTGAGGTGAGTAAATATCAACTGCACATCTCTGTCTCCTCAGCGTCCTCCTCTCCTCCCAGCCCCATCAAGGTTGTCTTCTCCTCAGTGAATCTCAGGAATGTCCTGCAGTGGTCTCCAGGAAATGGCTCCTCAGATGACACGGTCTTCACAGTACAGTATGCCATGTAAGTTAAAAAAAAAAATAATATAGGGTTCTTCTTCTCTTTTCTCAAATGAGTTCATTGAGAAAAAAGAGGTCACAGTAGAGGGTGTGGACACAAAAGAAAAATGTAAGCTGATCTAACAAACAGCCTATAAACTGAAGTTCTTTGCCTGAGGGCGCAATGAACAAGTTGTCATCTTATTATCTGCGTGGGCCTCCTCTTTCTTCCCCAGCTATGGGGACAGCGTGGAAGGAAGTAAAGGGAAACGGGTGCACTGGAGAGCGGTGCCACAGTGTACAGACATAGTGCGGAGCTGGTGCGATCTGAGCAGCGAGACGTGGGATGAAGAGCAGGGATACTTTGCCAGGGTTCGCACCGGGGGCAGGAGAGGATCCTCCAAATGGACTGTGACACAAAGGAGATTTGATCCAAAGTTGGACAGTAAGTTAAAACGGCACTTAACTTAAAACGGCACTTAACTTTAATTTACGCTTTAACTTTGATCATTTGAAAGAGAAATGCAGTTAACAATTTTTATGTCCATCTGTATAGCTACTTTGGGTCCTCCCCAGGTCTCTGTGGAAATAGAAGGCAATAAAGCCATCATCAGTCTGAAAGGACCCATGCGATATCAACCTAACAACCACACACCGGTGGTTTCCATGGCAACAGTATACCCCCAAATGACTTACAACTTGTCTATCAACATCGGATGTTGTGCCCAGCCAGTGAGTCTAAATATATAGTCTCTCCCACCCTCCTGGCATAGAGGGTTTTTTTTAAATCAAACAATTATCAAGTTCATTTGAATAACCTATGTACTAATCTGTTATTTATATCTGTCTATACTTGCAGCATTATGTACCAGTGAATTCCAGCCCCTACAAATTCCGACTTATGCAACACAAAACAGAGTACTGCTTCTCTGCCAAGACAAAAATGTGGTCCATGCCACTTGATAGCCAGTCATCAGCCGTGCACTGCATAACCACACCTGAAGGTACAAACACTTGACTGGGTGTGAAGGAATGTGGCTAAACAAGATACAGAAATGAAAGTGAGGTTGATAAATGTGGCAGAGACATATTGTATTCTTTGCTCAATGTCAAACAAGAAAAAGAGTCTTTTCTTTTTGTCTGACTATAATTTATTTTAGATGGTCTCTAAATGATATTGCTTTACTTGTGCTAACATAATATTTCTTACGTCAATTTTTACATATTTGTTTGTTTTCCATATCCCTCCAGACCCTGAGACTGGCCATCTGCAGAGGGTGGTTTTGGGCACTGTTGTTCCGATTTTGTGTATATTTGTGCTTTCAGTTGTTGGCTACTTTCTCCATAAGTATCTAATGGGGGAAGGACAGAAGAGCCCATATAACCTGGTAATATAAAACTTCTATAAGTCCTGTTTGACCCTTAGTATATCAGACAAATAAGATTGATTTAGTAAATGGTTTAAAAAGCTATTATTCAACCATGCCCATTTTCCTTCAATCTTCAGAACCCAACATCTTTCCACCCTCCTCCTGTGACTATTGCACCTGGGAATCTCAACCTCATCCTCATCAGTGTCATCAAAGATGAGTCACCATCAGATACTGACAGCGCCATATCAGACCCTGTATGCCACAAGCAAAAATGCACTGATCTCCCACCAAGATACTCCCCCCAGAGGCCTGAAACACCCCCAGTGCTTGATGAGTTGTCCGTTGACTATGGATTCGTGGGAGTAGCACCTCAAATCACCGCCGGGGGAGAAGATGAAGCAAGAGAGAGAAAGCAGCACAGAGGAGAAGATGCGAACAATGTGAACGGTAAACAACAGAAATGCATCGAAAAAGACAGTTATGAGAAAAAAGTGTGGACAGTTGAGGATGATCACTCTGTTGGAGATTACTCCCCTCAGGCAAACTCGTACCTCTCGCAGACAACAAGGCAAACATGCACCCAAACACAGCGGCCGATTCGCTCACAGACACATGCACAGACGGAGAGGAGCACACTTGTACAGGCTCAAGCATGGCCACAGTTAAACGAAACACCTCAAACAGGCCTCTCCTATGCTCCTTTGAATCTCATGAAGGAAGGAATTAGGGGAGAGACGGACAGGAGGGCTAGAGTAGGAACAACCAGACAGATGGATGGAGATGCAGAGGCAGGACGTGAGAGTGAGACAGTATCCCTTCTCTCTGCTTATGCTTCCCAGAACGTTGCACCAGTAACCCACAATCACCAGGCAGACTTCTTACCGAATGACTATGGTGTTGTGAGCACAGCAACCATTACAGAGGAAAACGAAAAAGAGGCAGAGGAGGAGGAAGAGGGGTCTATTTGCATTAACTGGGACCCTAAAACCAGGAAACTAATGTTTCCAGAGATGATGACAGAGTACAACAAAAAGGGAGGCTTGGATTGGGGGATGCGGGGAGAACGGAAGGATGAGGAAGTGCGAGCTGTGAAGGGCGAGTTGAAGTTAGAAAATGTATTTATCAGACAGACATCTAATGAAGAGGCTGAGGCTCTGAGAGAGACAGAGAGAGGTGGAGGAGCAGTTTTAGAGGAAGATGACATATTTACCAAGTGGGACTTGGTAATCTCTATGGACCAGTAGATAATATTTATCAATACATTGACCCCGTAATTGCAAAAGGCTCTTCCTTGCACATGTAAATGTGGCATCATAGTAGATGAGAAAAATCAAGAAGTATCATTTTTATCAGGTTTATTTTGAAAACACATAACTTTTTATGTGACCACATTTTACTTCTGGTTCTGTGACAGTCTGTCCCTGGCATTAATCCACGTAAAACACCTAAAATACCTTTGCACATTGTTTGTCTGCATGTTACGTGTTACTTATTGTTTACTTTAGTCAAACCTCTAGCACTTTACCTGTTGTACTTTAATCAACATCATGGAAGGTTTCTATGAATGATCGCGCTGTCTTACCCACACTATGTGACAATATTGTCTCTGTGCTGAAAAAAAACCCATCAGAGTCAATATTATTTTGCTACATTATTCTGTGGAGTTTAGATTTTCAGAGTATATTTTATGCAGTCTAATCAGAATGTAATGAAAAAACATTATTTACTAGCTCACTATACTAGCTACATAATCAATCAACATAGGCTTATAGTAATATTTTTAAACAATTGATTTAAACACTTTCGCTTCACTATTGTACCTTTGTTATTTAGATAAATGTGATCAATAGATTCCACAATGAATTGATGAAGGATATTATTGTTTTTTGTTAATGCCGTTCCTCTGTGTACATCACTGTATTCCTGCCTTCTGAAGTTATAGCTGCTCAAAAGAATGTAGGAAGGATGTCTTACACGTCGATGCTATACATTAGCCCTCTCTACATAGTGGATATTAGCAATAATACTTCATTTTTGTATTAGAAATTACTGTAATTACTTCAGGATACCTGTCTACTGGTAACCTGAAGTTTCCAGGAAGCAATCCAGGTTATGTGCAATGTGATGTAAGTTAGATGCCATGCACTTACGTTATATCAATTTTCTTAAAATGGTCCTTCTCTGGGAAACAAATCAGTAATATTTTGTCATAATTTGTCATTTTTGTACCTTGAAAGACAAAGCTGCAGTACTGTATCTTTAATTGGAATAATAATAATAAAGTAAACTTGTCACAACTGCTCTGTTCTGTTTATAATGGTAATGACATTCTCCCACTATTGAGGTTTGCATCTTTTAACACATTCTAAGGCAAAATCTGCAACTTTGAAAGTAAGATAATGTATGTAGGCCCCGACTGACTGAATTATGTTTAACTTTGACTCTAACCTCTGTAAATTGCAACAAGTGAGTAAAGAGCGACATCTGCTGGTTACACCATAAATAGTCCTCATTAGATTTACTATAAGGTCCCCCTCTCATTAGAACATCCTGAAACCAGTATATCTTGTATTGCCTGCTGACAAAACCTCATGTGTGGTTGTTTACATGTGGGAGCCACACATCGCAAGAATGTAAGAGAAACTGCAGAATAACTACATCTCACATCTTATACTATATAATCTAAAATATAATTATATCATGAATGATATAATGTGATGATAGTGATTAATGTAAAACTACACATGAAGTATGTCTGCTCAAACAATAAACAACTAAGCATCTAAACTAATTTTTTTCAGGGTGTTGTTTTCGAGCGTTCACATTTGACCGGCTTTGCTCAGACTAACCTCGAGGTGTCGCTATGCCATAGAGCCGCGTCTCCCTCTTCTCTCCTCATCCATCATGGCGTCCTCCCTATGGGCTTCATCGCCTCCATCAAAGGGGCGGGGCCTCCGTGGGTCGGGCCGCTGAGCACTTCCGGCAGGCTCGGGTTTCCTTCGCCTGGGCATTTAAATGGGGCCGCAGGACATCAGCCGCTGTGACGCTCAGCTCTGTGCCGTGACAGAAAATAACCAGTAGCTCCAGCAGAACAGGTTGATTTAACCGTGACTCGAGATTAACAGAATTAGCAGCTCGGTGTTGTTTTTGTTGGCAGAAGCTCCGCAGCAGCTGATTGATAACAGCGGCTGCGCTCTGGCCGCAGCTCGGCGCATCATTTCTGGGATTCCTCCGCTGGAAACTGAATAGCGGTAACGTCATGCTGTGCATGGGCCGAAAGATCTAGTTTTGTTTTTGTTTTGTTTTTTCTCCCAGGCGGTGTTTTGTGTTGCTGATACAGATTAGTAGATCACCTCAAACACACTGACCGTAGTGTTGTTTGGGCCCAGGAGAACAAGTGGCCTGGACCGAGGAGGACTCAGTGATGAGAGTGCATTTAAAGGGTCAAGTTTCAATCTGAAAAACATACTTGTATATTTTTTATTTTAGACTCTAGCAGAGACAAAATTGTACAAAAAAAATAGCAGATTGATCTTAATACCAGGCCAAACCTTAGGATTACCCTTCCATCCCATGTAGAGCAGGAGAGACGCACTGTTTTTCATCTATGCAAATAAGTGTTCCTGCCTTGTTCAGAGCTGTGCAAGTATTTGTTTTTCCAAAACACACTTTTTTTTTTTTTACAAAAAAAGAGATATCACGAGCTTGTCTCACACGTGACGCAAAAACCTCTGTCCCTTAAGGTATTACATATTTGTACAGTTGTGCATATCGGACGCTTTTACAATAGTCCAGGAATAAGCGAGCAGGGACCATGTTCAGCTGGCTTGGAACCGACGACAGGAGGAAGAAGGAGCCGGAGGTCTTTCAGACCGTCAGCGAAGGACTGAAGAAGCTTTACAAAACCAAACTCCTGCCGCTGGAGGAGAGCTACAAGTTCCACGAGTTCCACTCGCCGGCTCTGGAGGATGCTGACTTTGACAACAAGCCCATGGTCCTACTGGTGGGACAGTACTCCACCGGCAAGACAAGCTTCATACGGTGAGATCTAAAGGTCATAGATGTATAATGACACCGTGTGATCACACATACACGTGAGGCAGGGGCCGTCAGACAGATAGAGAGGGAGAGGAGGACACACCCAAACAGACTTTTTCCATTCTCAGATTTAAAAAAAAAGGACAATATGAAAAAGAAGGAAAAAAACAGATAATAGATTCATACATATGAAAACACTTAACCCAAATGCTTGGAGCGACTCCTCTGGGAGCTTTATAATCCATAAAGTTTATGTGTCAGCCAACGTTAACACGCACAAACTCATTGCATATGCAGGCAGCGCTGCAGCCGCCCCCGGAAGACCAGCGTGTTCATGCATTTGTTTCTAACAGATTATCACCTTGTCGATCAGGGATGCAAACTGATTCTCACTTCTTAGAATAAATATTGATGAATGGGGCGTGGGTCTTGTCTGAGGAGTCGTCAGAGTTAGTGTTAGAGAGGCAAGGAGCAGAGGTTGCCTGTTAAGAACTGAGTGAACACAGGAGACTGACATCTGACCTGATGCCCCGAGGGGCAGGACACTTTGATGCCCCTTTTCTTGCCCTATACAAACCTGCATTGAATCTTTTTTTTTCCCTTTCAGTGGATAAATCGAAACATTCGTCGTTAACAGTTATGCACAAGTGCTGCATTTTTTTTTATAATTTTGCACTTCACAAAAACGTCTTTTATTTGCCTTCGACTGTTACGCAACATATTTTGAACAAAAACAATGTTGTCTATTGAAGTGTCTGTCAAACTGACCTGGAGTCAGGCTGATAGAGGCACACGTGTGTGTGATATGGAGAGATATTAGCAGCTGGGTGACAGGCCTCTTTTGAGCTGCTGGACTACTGCTGACATCTTGCTTTTCAGACACACACACACGCAGACACAGACACACACACACACACACAGGCTTGCAGAGCCTTCAAAGTAATTAGTTGAAAGGCAGCGAAAGGATGCTGTTAGTGACTTCCTGCAGACATCCCTGCTCGCTCACTTCTTCCTCTCCTGTCTCACTGATACTCTCTCACTCTCCCCTTCTGTTTTACTCTTCCACTAATGGCAACACCCACACACACTCAGCAGCCTGACCCCTCACCACCGACATTGTAGCAGTGAGATGGGGAATGTACAGAGTGCTGAGTAACCCTCGGTCTGAGCTGCTGCAGTCACAGCATCCCTTTCATTTCATATCAAGGCCCACAATGTAAATGAATATGTGTTGAAAAAGGATGGAGAGAAAATTGATGCTGATGGAGGGTAATTCTTCCTCTCTGGTTGTTAGTCAGACAACAGTAATCTGAGCCTGTCTCCATTTTTTTTATGTTTATAACTTTGGTCCCAAGTACAAGTTTTCATTCAAGGTGACTGGAATCATTTTCTTGTGCAATGGAATGATGGAGCTTATAGAGGCTGCTGGCTGGTGAAGTCAGTGCCTGGGAAGTTTCAGGGTTATCGCCCTCTCTCAAACTGCGATAAAAGAATGTGAGCTCATGTATGGATGAATTCCACACACATAGAATGTATATCAAATGTACTGTCTGGTAAATGCACCCATGCACAGCCTCCCTACAGAGAAGCCAGACATGAGATGGCTCTACCAGGCACTGCTGGCGCCGCTGACAAGGTGTATGTGTGTGTTTATGGAGAAGATGTATACGAGACCCATCTTTACATCTGGTAGCGGTTAACATCCAAACATATCTCCCACTCACACTTAGGATTTATGGTCCTTTTCAGTTGTAAATGTCTGTCTTATGACCCGTGTCACACCGTTGTCTGCACGCCGTTGTTGTGTAACTGGACAAAGATGTACTCGTCTGCATTTGTAACGCGTGACGTAACATGATCAACAGCTGAGGAGTCAACCTTTCACACTTAAAACACAGGAGATGTAACTCAGCTGTGTTGACTTGGCCAGAGCTGGAGAAGAGGTCAGCCGTTTGCATCAGCTGTAAGGTGAAACATGTTAAGAAATTTGTTATGCGAGATGTAGGCCTCTCAAAAACGTCAAAACCAAACATGCATGAAATCTAAATCTGATCACCCGTCCCTTACATTAGTTTTTTTCACCCCAGAACAGCTGTTTTACATCATCAGCGAGCAAACAAGAGCCAGTGGCAAGGTAGTGATCCATAACCATTAGTCTTGTCAGTGTCGGAAAACCTGAGCCAAATTTGAGATTGTGCTGCCAAATACAGATTGAATCCTTTGTCTCTGCCGTTCACAATGCAACTCTGGCAAAATAAAGCTGATGTTCATGTCACGCACAGTTTGGATATTAGTCATCTGTCGTTGGTTCATCTGATCTCAAAACTCTGCTGCAGAGGGACATCTGTTAGTCCACACGTCTACCTGCTTATTTTGGAGCCAGTGCAGCAATGGCAGCCATCTTGCCTGTGATTATGTCAAACTTCCCTAATCTTTGTTCCAGCATCCTCTAACTCAAGGCAGACCACTCTTCTGTTGATTTTGAATTGCATCTTACCATCAAGACCAATTTCCTTCCAGCATAATCGCTATAAAAATAAGAGGCTGCAGCTGTGGCACACATCTGTCCGGTTGTAACGCAGATCCTGGAGAACACGCGGCTCAAATTCTCTTTGTCACTTACAAATACTAAATTTGGTTCTTTTATGTCTCCTTGGATTACACATTGTCCTCTTCAGTGAATACTGGAATGATTACTCCCAACACACTGAAAAGGCCTTTGGACATATGAGTTATCAAAAACATCTTATCTCTTGTTTATTTTAACACCACGTCTTACCTAACTACCTAACTCAACCCACAGCTACCTGTTGGAGCAGGACTTTCCTGGAATGCGAATCGGCCCTGAACCCACCACGGATTCCTTCATCGCCGTGATGCACGGCGACACCGAAGGAGTCGTTCCCGGAAACGCTTTGGTTGTTGACCCCAGGAAGCCCTTCAGAAAGCTGAACGCATTTGGAAACGCATTCCTCAACAGGTGCTTACACACACACAAACACACACACACACACACAAACACACAGAGATGCATGCATGCATTTTTATTATTAGGTGAAATGCATAAATGCTAAATACATATGTTTGTTATACAAGGTAATGTATATGTAGTATAGGACAGACTGAGGAAAAGAAAGAGAGAGTGAGAGTGACAATCCACACCACAGCTCTACATTCCTATGTGATTGAATTTCCCTCTGCTCACTGGTCAGGCCTTTCCCTGTAATGGCTGTGAGTGTGTGCGTGCATGTGTGCATGCATGTGTTTGTGTGTGAGAAGAGAGAGAGAGAGAGAAATTGACAAAACCCCTAAACTCTTGCGATCATGTCCTCAGTGTCAGGATTGCTGAAATGAGACAGCGCTGACGGTCAGTGGGGTTTCTGGGGCTCGACTGTGAAGATGTCTGCAAATGTGTTTTATTTAGACAGAGGAGGAGAGCAGGAGAGATGGAGGAGATGAAGGAGATAAGGGAAAGTTATGGGTCTGAGAGTGAGTGATGTTTGTTGTTAAAAGGTTTTACACCTCCTGTCCTGATAATTTGTTCCTCCTGTGTTCTGTTGTGTGTGTGTGTGTGTGTGTGTGTGTGTAGGTTTGTGTGCGCCCAGCTGCCTAACCCAGTGCTGGAAAGCATCAGTGTGATTGACACACCAGGGATTCTGTCTGGAGAGAAACAGAGAATCAGTCGAGGTAAGACACCACACTGGAGAGGCTCACACTTTTGTATCTTTCTCTATTTTGTGTGTGTGAGTGTATGTGTGTGTGTGTTGAGTCACTTGACCCATTTAGCTGCAGCCTCCTAGTCCCACTGATCCCACCGATCTCTGAACAACAATGTCAGCATTTCTTTTGGTGGCGTGCGTATGTGTGTTTATTTTAGCTTTTAGCTGTCAGGAGGATTATGCTTCATTCATTTCAAAGAACAGGAAGCAGTGACACAAAGATCAACTTTGAATGCTCTCTCTCTCTCTCTCTCGCTCCTTCACACACACACACACACACACACACACACACACACACACACACACACACACACACACACACACACACACACACACACACACACACACACATTAATAAATGAATTTATGAGATCAAGCCAGCACACAGAGGACTTTGACTTTAATAAAAAAGTAGTTACATATGTTTTAGTGTTCAGTTCCAGTCAAACACTCATCAGTGCAAAACTGAACTCATGATATTTTTCCTCATTAACTATCCACACACATAGCTGAGTCCAGCCAGCAGTGGGTCGATCTCAGCTGTGGCGTTAAACAGAAATACAGAGAGGGAGAGAAGTTTTGCTGTGACAGGCTCAACAAACAAATGTCCCCAGTTTTCTTACAGGTTGATATGTGTGTGTAGCATGGCTGGCATTCCCAAAGCTAAAAGCTGGCATTGCCATGCCAACGGCAAAAACGAACAAAAGAGCCCAGATAATTTACAGAGAGCTATAATTTAGTCTTCCACACAGTCTATCTCTTTATCCTTACATCTTCGAATTTCTCTCTCTATCTGCCCTTTCACGCCTCCTCTGTTCATCCCATCCTTTCATTCATCTCTTAAAGCAACCAGACCAAGAGGTTTTCTTTCCCTTTTTTTTTACCAGAACACTGGATATTTGTCATACTGTTAATCATCAGTTGCACCTCACAGTGTCAAAGTTGGCAGTTGCTAATATTATTGTAATAGTGCTTGTATTGATATGAATTTAGATATTAATCTAGTGGGGTTTGATTACAATCATAGCAAATACCAGTGGAATAAAAAAAAAATGAAGCCTGCAGATTGGATGTTAAGGTCATGATGTGAACAATGTCAGAAAGAAAAATAAAATCATCAGCTCTCCTCTGTGAGCAAACATTGTGCATGCATGGTGTTGTGAAATTCAGGGTGTTGACATGATAAAATATGCAGGCACACACACACACACGCAGTTTCAAAGGCTAAATAACATCAAGGAACAAAACGTGGTCACTGGGTTCAGCACATTACTTCATAAAAGGGTTGGGTGGATTGGGATGTGGATTTTCCTCGACATTTTTGACATTAGAGCGGCGTTCTCTGCAGCGTCTCTGTCAGGTCATCACAATGGAGGCCGTGTCAGCACAAACACAACTTCATATTAATCCTCTGTTTATACTGTAACACTGTCTAAAGGCAGGAATCGTTGATTTAACAGACCCACATTAGCACTGTTTTGCTTTTGGATTTTTTGTTTCCGTTCAAATGGCCCTTCGACATGTTGCCAAACCAAATAAGCCGCGCGGTGAGGTGTGGCTCTGACATTGTCTGTTAATTATTAGAAAAAAAAAAAAAATACAGGCCAAACTTCTGCCGAGTCAGCACAGTTATTAAATCCAAGGACAAACTCTCTACAGGGTGAAATCGCGCTTTGTGTGTGTGTGTGTTCATTTTGTTTTCATCCTTTTCCATCTACTTGTTTAATGTTTTCATTGTCTCATTTTAGTTTTTTTTTTTTTAAACCTGTCGCATCATTCTATCGATCTCTTCATTCATCATCATGTCTGTGTGTGTCCAGATGAAGAGCTGTCAGGCTATAGCTGCCTACGTAGATGTCCTTATGGAGGTATTGTAGTAAATCAGTCTGGGCAACAACCAGCAGCAAAAACGCAAATAAAAATGAAATCTGCACAAACGCCTATGGAGTGTTACATGTTCTTCACAGGACTCTTATCTCATGGTTTGGGAAAATGTATATTATACTGGTCCGTATGTTTACCATAGTTGGCCCCTATGAGTACGTAGTTTATTATGTCAACAGAGTTATTTTTCGGTTAAGTTTAAAAATAGATATATCTTAAGTTCTTTAGAAGGTGAAACATTATGTTTTGGGGTCAAAGTGTTTTCTTCCATTTTTTTTTCAAAAATGGCTTTTATAATGGTTTAGTGTAACCAAATCGTTATTGTGTTATTGTGTTATTTAGTAAGAAGACATATTGCAGCCTCTTAGTCGTGTTTTGACTCAAGCCATGGGAAAAGTGCACTGTGTGAAGAACAAGCCACTAAAATCCAATCCCCCTGTCAACTCTCCATAGCTTAGCTCCAGCAGCAGTGTGACCTCTGTCTCCTGTCGCCTGTGTCGTCTCACACGGGACAAAGACACAGAGAAACCAAGTTTCTATGTTTTACATGCTCATTGCTACCACTGCTCAACTTTGGTTGACATCCCAGTGGGAAGTTTTCCAACTCTTTGCTTTTCTACTTTACTTTGTTAAGATAGAAGATAAACAGTTTGAGGCGTTGGGTCAGTATATCACTATATCAATCAATATCAGCATATTGGCTCTGTAGAAGGAATTGGCCTGAGGTGAAACTATTCCTCTGGTGCATAGAGCAGCTGTGCAGCCTTGGTAGCAGTGACAGCAGTAAAAAGGAGGATTTGTTTTTTTTAATCGAGGCTATGTCTGTATAGTAATACTGCCTGCATAATACTGAGAAAATATAAGGTGTGTCAGTCCAAGTCAAACTTCGATGTACTTAAAGTAATGACTTGCCAAACGTGTAGTTTGTAGCCTGAGGGCAGAAAATGTTCCACAAACATAGCTCCTCAGAAAACCCATCAGACATTAACTAATATTAACACACAACTACTAAACTTAACAATACCTCTTTAACTGGTTTGCAACTGACTCTGCATCTCTGTGTTCTTCAGTGTTGGTCGGACATTGGTCTGTTCACTAACACTCAGTCCTGCCCTTTTGTTCTTTGTTCACCTCTGACACGCTGTGGAATGTGTCCAGGTAAGTGTCCTTCAGCCGGACAGAACAACAAAACAGTCCATGATGGACTCCTGCTGACAGACTCAGTCACTGATTCGTGTATTTAAGCATTCGTGTTTAGAGGCATGTACTCATTCACTCACTCAGTCGTCCTGTAATTCATTCACGTTACGAGGCCATTTTCACTTTCAGTAACCTACATGTCAAGACAAAGTCATGTTTCTCCAATCAGTAAACAAACCATTCCTTTTCTTTCACCATCTGGTTATTTGGCCGTCCCTCTCATTGTTTCCTTTGTGACCAGGAGCTATTTGAATGGTTTGGTCTCAGTATTATTGCAACATCACAGCCGATGATCCCACTTCTTGAAGAGCAGATACGCTGCACAAAAAGGAAAAAAGCAAAAACCTTGACCTGCCCAAGTCTTTACATTCCTGTCTGTTCACGAGTGTTAAGATGCCTCTGGCGAAATAAGAGAGATCCACAGCATAGTGAGCAAGAAGACACATTAATTAATTAATTAATTCATTTCTCCTTACAACACTCCCATTCCCCAGGCTATGACTTTGCCGCTGTCCTGGAGTGGTTTGCGGAGCGAGTGGACAGGATCATATTGCTGTTTGACGCCCACAAACTGGACATCTCTGATGAGTTCTCCGAGGTGATAAAGGCCCTGAAGAACCATGAAGACAAGATCAGGTAATGCTTGACTGGAAGACATCCTGGTAGCTAAAACTACACAGAGTTTATGTACAGAGGCATAAATGGTCATTCGTGTACGATTGATGATAGACTTTTGGTTGTGCTGTTCAGGGTTGTGCTGAACAAAGCTGATCAGATAGAGACCCAGCAGCTGATGAGAGTGTATGGTGCCCTGATGTGGTCACTAGGGAAGATAGTCAACACTCCTGAGGTATGATAAAGTTTAAAATGATTCATATATGTTTATTGTTATGTTTCTTGAAGGTAAAAAAGTCAAAGTTTTATTTTGTTATTGTAACTGTATGTTACTCTCAGTTATATTATTATATAGTCACTATACAGATACTAGCCTTAAGTTAAGTTAATATTAATACCACCTCTGTCTCTCTCACTGACAGGTGATCCGTGTTTACATTGGTTCTTTTTGGTCCCACCCTCTGTTGATCCCTGACAACAGGAAGCTGTTTGAGGCAGAGGAGCAGGACCTGTTCAAGGACATTCAGTCATTACCGAGAAATGCAGCGCTTAGAAAACTGAATGATCTGATCAAGAGGGCGAGACTCGCCAAGGTACGAAACAAACACACCCACACCACAGTGGGAGAATCTGACCTTTACATAGTGCACCTGTAGTAGTTCAAAGTGACGGGACCTTTCCACTCTATTTTTAAATCTTTTTCCTATTATTCATGGATTTGCATTGTAAAAATTCCCATTGATGCTCATTGCTGGTTATTATCAGAATGAAATTAACTCAAGTTTACGAAGTGTCACATTTAATTTTCTCTCTTTGGATCAAGCTCAAATAATAAATCTCCTGTTTTTATTTGACGGTGACATATTGCGATTGTCAGAACATCAGTCAGTCGCCCTCTTCATCCTGTCCAGCTGTTAGCCTTGACAAAAAAAAGCTTGTCGCTGTCAGGGAACCAATAGAAGCAGACAAATGAGTTTCTCCTCCTCCGAGTGAATTATTTCCTGTTTCCTCTACGGAGAGGAAGTCAGGTATGACAGGCGAGAGTCCACTGCCTGTTTTAATTTTAGTAAAACACAGTGGATGTGTAAATGCATACGCTGAAACAGTCTGTGACAGTTGAGTGCATTTTCCTGTTTGACGGCTGAGCCCCAGCTTTGTGCTTTCTGATGAGCTTTCAAGGACACAAGGTGGATTCAGGGAAACACGAACACACATCACCACAGCAACATAACAAATATGGGTTTTCCCGTCACTGTTGCAATATTGACGTTTTCCCGAATATTAAAATCCAAAGTCTGCATTAAATTAATTTGACTAATCCGACTGATTTGGGAATTCTAAGTGTTCCCGGACAAAGGAAAAGAATCATTTTTATCATATGAAATAACTGAAGTGTGACAGAATAATTCAGAACAGCCGAGCAGCTGATTTTGGGCATTTGACAAGACAGATAACGAATGAAGAATAAATCTAAGCAGAAACACATGTTTCAATAAGAGTGATGAATTAACTGTTATTTGAAACATTAAGCCACATCAACTGGCGCTGAAGTGTTAAGGGTCATAACTTAACCCAGTCCCAGTGAAGAAAGCTTTCACTCTCCACATGCAGGTTCATGCCTACATCATCAGCTCACTGAAGAAAGAGATGCCATCTGTGTTTGGGAAGGAGAACAAGAAGAAGGAGCTGATCGGCAGCCTCGGGGATATTTATAAACGCATCGAAAGAGAGCATCAGATATCTCCTGGAGATTTTCCAAGTTTGAAGAAGATGCAGGTAAAAGAAAGGACAGAGCAAAGGAATTGAGGTCTAGATGGATTAGATATAAACTTGTTTTCGTTTTTTTCAGGATCTACTTCAGGCTCAGGATCTCAACAAATTCCAGCCAATCAAACCTAAACTCCTGGAGGCAGTTGATGACATGCTAGCCAGTGACATTGCCAGTCTGATGGTCCTGGTCCGTCAGGAAGAAACGCAGCGCCCTAACCCAGTGGTGAAGGGCGGTGCGTTCGATGGCACCTTGAACGGCCCGTTTGGCCACGGGTATGGCGAAGGAGCCGGCGAAGGCATTGACGAAGCCGAGTGGGTCGTCGCGCGTGACAAGCCGGCGTACGATGAAATTTTCTACACACTGTCTCCTGTCAACGGAAAGGTGACGGGCGCCAATGCAAAGAAAGAGATGGTGAAGTCAAAACTGCCCAATACAGTGCTGGGAAAGATCTGGAAGCTGGCAGACATCGATAAGGATGGCATGCTGGATGATGAGGAGTTTGCACTGGCCAATCATCTGATAAAAGTCAAACTGGAAGGACATGAACTGCCATCTGATCTGCCTGCACACCTGGTGCCCCCATCCAAGAGGAAAGGACCTGAGTAAATGTACAAGTACCCCAACGACCTGCTCCAAAACCTACAGGGAGACTACCACCCCACCCCGTCCTCAGATTATTCCCAATATAAAGAGAAATAGAATGCAAAAAAAAAATAAAATAAATAAATACAACTGATTTAATGAATAGATGGGAAAAGGTCTAAACCAAGAAACACTGGAACATCACAGAAACATGTACGTTGGTCTAAACTACTGGAAGAAAACAATGAAAAGACAAAAAGAAGGAATAAAGTTTTGTTAGAAGTTTGTTATTACTTTGGGGCTAAGGGTAAAAAAGTATACAATTTAACATTCATCCCATTTAAACTATAATAGGACCTGTTATTATAATATAATTATCTGTAATCAGCACAGTAAACCCATGTTCAACGAACTAGTATTTCACACAACTGCTCCTGAGTAGTCTCCTGACACAGCAGAGTATTCTGGGTTCTGGGTTTGGTTTTCATGTTGACATATTAAACAGTGACAATGAGAGTTCCTGTCAAATGACTTGATAGTATACACACAAACGCACACATACACACACAAATCTTTTGAGCAACACTAATACAAAAGAAAATGGTCTTAATCATTTACTAACTTTTTGAACTGCTATGTGATGTGCTGACGTTGGTATATGTGGAGATCATGACACCACCGAAGGAGAAAAGAGAAACCAAGATGAGAATTTGAGAATGTCATGTGCTTTGTCTCCACAAGGGGTTTGTTTTTAATCGTTGTGAATCTCATTAACATGTCTGATGATACTGTGACTGTAACATGAAACTTGTCAGTGTGCTGACAGTCTCAGTGTAAATGTATTGTGAGGACTTTGAATGTCTCATGTGCACATGTGTGTTTCCGTGTGGGCACGTCCTGACTATTCTCTGTATGTCATCATTTGTAGTGTTTACGTATCAGGCTACTGAGTTGGGATTATTCAAGTGGACAATTAATTCATTCTTAATTATTTTTTACTAATCAAAGCCTTCAATCCAGAAAGTAAACACAAGTCTTTGCTTTTTTTTGTGTGTGAAAACACTAATAGACACATTTTTCAAAATGTTTCATTTTTTGTTATTGAAGAAAATTGACAAATTGATTTCATGTATTTCATTTTTACACATATAATACATGCAGTCTCTCTTTACCATGTGTCAGCTGTATTACTGTGGCATTAAGCCAGTATATGCATCATGTATGTATTAAGTCACACTAGGACAATAGTTTTAATTAGTATTATCATGAGGTGAAAACGTAAACTAACGAAAATGATTCCCGTGTGATCTGAAATATTCAGGAATGTGCCGGGAGTGAGACACTATTTACTTATTTTAAGCTTTTGCATTGATTTAAATGGAAACAAATATTTCCAGTCATTGTCATTGATTTCCCTCCCTGTGTTTCTCTTACTGGGAATCTGATGTCCTGAAGAAGACTGCCTGCATTCCATGGACACATGTTGGAAAAGCATCCAGATCACGTGAACTCATTAATGCATCAGTAGCTCATATTTCAGAGCCAGATCAGACAGTAAAACATGGGAATATTATTGAATATAAATTCCTTGCAAAAGTAAAACCCTTGAACTTGACAAGTTGGTTTCACAGCAGGCGGACTGCAACATGGAATCCTGTCCTACTGCAAACATGGAAACACTGGCATTCTGGTATTTGGTCTGTTTTGGAGATTGCTATGCGATGAAGCTGTACTTCCCTGCTCTCTTGTCAACATAAACATAAAAACGTAATAAAATTCATTTACTCAACTTACTGTCTCTTTTTGTGTGTGTGTGTTTGTGCACGTGTGTGTGTGTGTGTGTGTGGGCGGTGCCTACTGTAAAAGGATGCGGGAAAAGCACTGACTCAGTGATGCCAGTTTGTTGTCTGTGTCCTCTGACGCTGCCTCAGTGTCCTTAAAGACAAAGAAAACAACAAATAAATATAGAATTATCAAAACTTATCATCCAAAAACAGTTCCACTCAGCAGGATCTATGCTTTACATTACATATATACTGCTGAGCTCCAGCTGTGTGTCATATTTCTCAAGGGATTCAACCTTATCTTGACTTTAGTTTTGGAATGTTCCTGTGTGTGAGACAGGAAGTGAGAGCATCCCCTTGGCCTGTGACACAAAGACCCCTAAAGCACACACACAAACCAACACACACACACACACACAGGGAAGATGCTGCACTCTCTCGCCACTCACACAGGAAGTTCTGTTCTTGTCCGCCGTTTCCTCTCTGTCCCACCTTGACCCTCACACATATCACACAGACACAGACAGATCCAACCTACACATCCTCCATCATATATTAATGTAAAGATTTGTGTTACGTATGTGAACAGTCTTTGTCATTTTGATATCTGTTGTGTTTAGCACCCGAGGGGTTAATGCATCAGCAGCATGTGCAGTTCTTAATGACACAATAAGGAAAACCAAACCTGAAACTACAGCTTTCACTGATTTAGTCGAAACACAGACCTGTTTTTTGTGTAAATGTACATTGCAGTGGTTTTTTGTTAATTGTGCCGTAGATCATAAAGAAAAGAAACGTTAATGGAGTAACAGGGGAAAAAAACAGTCGACTATTTTAAGGAGTGGAGTATTTTAGTCTTTCCTGGAAATTGTGGCAAAATGAGACAGAATGACAGAGAGAGGCCGGAAACAGAGAGGAAGAGATGGAGGAACGGGAATTTAAGTCAGTGGCAGCTGAAACAAGTTTTTCTTGGGTTTTGGTTGGTATCTTATCATTTCAAGGGGAAACAGTATATCATAAGTGTGTGCGTGTGTGTGTGGTTGAATGTTTGTGATGGATGTGTGTATTTGTCGTTGCATGAGGAAGACATATGTCAGGATACAATGTATACACCCAAATACCCATGGGAATGAGTATTTCACAACACTGGGTGGACATGATGCTCTCTCTCTCTCTCTCTCGCTCGCTCGCCCCACACACACACACACACACACACACACGCCTGGTACAAACACAGGTGATTATCATCCTACAAGACGAGACAGACAGATGGAGGAAAAAGTCTGGCCAATACTATTTGAGTGTTTACATTTATTAACACTGAAATGAGAAACTATGTATTAAATAAAAACAAAAGTAATACAACTGAAACTTTTTTTTGCTTTGTGTATTTTAAATGTGTGACATTGATTAAAAAATTGCATTAAACATTCAAAATAACATGCAATGTAACCCGACACATAGCATTTGGTAGTGTATCAAATCATTTTGTACAACAATGTCTCATTTAAGTTTCATGTTAAATAGAGCTGACATAAAGGTGCGAGGTCGGATGAAGGATGAACCGCTAACAAACAAGAGACACGAGGGAGAGGGAAACAGCAGGAAACATCGAGGGAGCGAGGGCGAGGCACAGCCTCACCATGACATTTCACTGTCATCTGCTTCTTCTCACCTGCCAGAGACGAGCTTCAACAGGAGGCCGTAACTCTGAGTAGCTCACATTCCTCTTAACGACGGGACTCACTGGTCTGATCCCTCACCACGTTCCCAATGGAAAGACAAATATGCCAGTTTTGTTTGTTAATTAAAACAAATCAGTCTCAGCTGGGATCAGACTCTCTGGATCACAGCTCCCAGCTGCTTCCACTGGTGTGTGTCACATGGTCGGCACAGCGGTGGCACCCTACTGTTAATTGTCCTCTGTCTCCAAAGTGTGAGAGCATGGCACAGACTGAATACAATTTTTTTTACATGTGATGACACATGTGCCTCATATTTCATCAAAGAAAGAATTATAGCTGAATTAAATCTAAAATGTCGTGCAGGGTTTGTTTATATTTCCGAGCGTGGACAACTGAGATCCTGCTTAAAAAAAAAAGGATTTGAAATAAAGACAATGAAGGACGTTGCTTGTGTTGTTTGAGCTGGTGTCAGGTCACGAGTCTCTGTCATGTTTGCATCCTGCGACTGAAGGAAACAATTACTGCATCTCTGTGCGTTAAAAGGTAAACTCAGGTCCCGGTGGCCATACATTGAACCTCTTCCTGTCTTAAGGGGTCATGGATGAGGTCAAAGCCCACGCAAACACGGGCGCACATCATTTACAACACATTTGATCAGCACCGGCTATTTGAACACTACTATACATGTCCATCTCAACTTGATTTTAAAGACCACTGGCAAACAAGTTTGACCTCTGACCGTTAGAATAACAAGCATCTGTGTTTGGAAATCAGGAAGCATGTCAACAATGTCCAAATAAGTAAAAAAGTAAAAAGTGAATAAATTCATTGATAAAGTTCAGCTTCTCAAAAATGATGCCAGGTCGTCTTTTTTTTGTTTCAAAGCATCTCAGACAGATGAATCAGTTAGGTAACATACAGTATCTACGGGAAAGACAACAACACAATATTTCACACTCTTGTCATACAGAATGATAAGATAACACATGATACTATTGTGATACCGTATTTTCTAAATATATTTTTACTGCATTTCCCTGACAATCAGCCCACAGGACGCTGCTGATAGACGGAATTCTCATTCTTCATGAGGCGCGTCACCAGTCTGTCAGAAACGGGGTGTCGTGACGATAAAATCCAAAATAAAATGAAAAAATCAACTGGTTTTTTTTTCCTGCCAAAACTAGACACACCTATAAGCTACTATTAATCTTGTTGGTGTCAGCGAGTCCTATTACAGTCACGCTGCACTACACGGACCCAATAACAACTAAATTCTGCTCTTTCCTGTCGTTGTTGTATGTCTGTGCATCTGTGTGGAGACATGTCCACCCATGCAGGAACAACGTTTTCATCACCGTTATGTAAGACTTGTCCAAGATAAGGAATGTTATCAGAGTACATTATGTTCATTCTATAGTTATTCTCAGCACAGGGAGTTCCCTGCAACATTTTGAGCACTTAATTTAGATTTTTTGATTTAAAACAGTACTACAGTCAACTCCAACCAGATATTCTGAGTGAAGCCAGACGGTAACCTGTGTCTCTTGATGACTGAGCGTCGTGCGACGTGAAAAGGTCAAAGGTCGGGACAAGGAGAGGATGTGCCAAGTGAGGACAGTGCACTTTGTTTGTGACACATGTTCCTCTTTACCTGACACACAGGATGTATTCGCAGAAAACAAAACATATATAGAACCACAGTGGTACAAAAAAGAGTAAAGCACACACACACAAAAAAAACCTGTGGGTTTATAAAGGATGGTCTGACTGAAAAAAAAAGACAGAAGAAGTTTCACAATCAGCTACTCTTCTCCCGTGACTCCTTTTTTTTTACATCAACATTTCCGTGAGTGTGAATTTGAGCTTTGCATCCCTTACTTATTTTATAATAATGAATAGTAACGATAATACACAGTAAATTATTCTTATATTTAAGCTGAGATTGAAATAAATAGAAACTGCATACTTTTCTTATTTTCTCTTATTCATGTCTTTGCTGCCCCCTATTGGTCACACAGGTAGTGTAACATAAAGACATTTGTGTGTGTGTAGCCTATATACAGTGTTTTGTTCACAATATTTATATATTGTATACGGTATACATTTATCTATATATGGGTGGCATTTGGTTGAGTGTAGATGGTGGTTTGTCCCAGATGTAGCCTGCCCCTGACTACAGCTCCACGTGGCCCATTTAAAAAGAAGTGGTAGATAATAAATGAAAATAATCAAATTTTTTATATATCTATTTCTACATCTATTTCTTACATCCTGCGACTGAAAGAAGCAATTACTGCGTCTCTGTGTGTTAAAAGGTAAACTCAGGTGCCGGTGGCCATACATTGAACCAAAATTAATTAATCAAATCATAATAATCAGATTATCTGTGTATCTGTGTACGTTGACATAGAAATCCATATAAGTATAAATGGGTGAAATTCACTTACACAAGTGTATTTTTTGACACCGTGGTATTGGTGCAGTCTTTTTATGTTGTGCCCCCGACTCTGTTACAAACCACAGGTTTCAGTTTGACTTTGTATGGGTTGGATTTGTGCTTCAGTCAGCATGTGTGGTTTTGTATTCAGTTTTTCTTCTCAACATTTTAGGAGCAGAACTGTTTTAGATGAACAATCAAACATAACATTATACTCTTATGATACACTTATTATTGTTAGTATTATTAATAATCATACTATAATAATATCATAGTATTAATATTATTATAGTAGTATTATTAGTATTCATAATAATACTATTATATTGTTACTGTCACTGTTGTTAAACTACTACAATATGAAATATGTACAACTACCTCACTTTATTTATATATTGATATATTGAGTTTTTTTAGATACTTTTTTTTTTTTTACTACTCTTTATTATCTTTCTAGTGCTAGTTCCCTCTTACTTGTCATGATTTGGTTTGTAGGTTGGACCCCAAAGCAGAGCCTGAGTCAGGCAGGTTGAAGTGAAGCTATGGTTTAATGTCCAGAAAAGCAAACACAAGCTACAGAGCAGGGAGGTATAGAGCTGGCTGGCCTGGAGGAGCTTCAGCAGATACACAAAAACACAGGTGGGTAAGAAAAGGCAGGAACAGAGAAAAACCAACCGTGATGCAGCAGCGGGGCAGTAGGTTCATTCAAAACACAAAAAAAAACACAAGGAGAAAACAAGGTGGTAGAGGTGAACTACCCAACACATGGAATCATCTGGCAACCAGGAGAGCAGGAGATGAGGTGATTGACAACATGTGTGCCTCGTCTGCTGCTGATTGAGAGGCCAGCGACACCTCCTGCCACACCTGCTCTCAATGATGAACAGAACACAAAACTCAACACAACCATAACATTACTGAGATAATATATCTCAGTAATGATAATATCTTATCTTATCTTATCTTATCTTATCTTATCTTATCTTATCTTATTTATATTCTAATGTGTGTATATTTATCTTACACACTTTAAATAAATGGCAAAATGCACAACCATCCCCATCAGTGATGGACTGAAGGTGCAGACGGAGATCGGACAGGCTCCATCTACGTTTTGAAGTTAAATAGAAAGGGAAATATTTTCTATTAAGTATTATAGAATATATTCGATTTAATTTAGAAATTTAGAACGGTCAAATCAATTTAGAAATGTTTTCTATGTGGTTATTCACCACAGAAACTGCATGACATGATTTGGTCAGTCAAGAAAGTAGATCCGTAAGCAGCGCATGGACTCGTGGCTAAAGCTTCTGCTGCTGCAAGACCCCTATATCTGAATAAAAAGATGTACGACAATGAAAAGTTGACATTTTAATCAGTTTAAATTAAAGTTTAAGCAGTGATTCCTATGAGTCAGCAGTCTGACAGTGTGAGTGCTCTTTCATATAGTTATGATAATATTTATTTCACCATCGTGTTTTATCATGCGAAACCACAAATGCATGAAGCAGCATCAGGGGTGGAGGGGAAGACCACAGTGCATCTGCATGCTGCACAAACACATGCGCTCTCATACACCCCCTAACACACACACACACACACACACACACACACACACACCCGCCTCCCCTTACCAAGAAGCATTGACCACATGAGCACAGGATGTTTCAGGTTTTATTTTGTCATGGAACCTGTTACCCACGTTTACAAGCACCCCCCCCCCACACACACACACACACACACACATACACGCATAGCAGCAAAATAAAAGTGAGGGGCTGTGAGAGAAGCACAAATCCGACAACAGACGCTGTCAAATAAACATCCGGACCAGATGATGATCATGATGAAGATGATGAAGAACCCCGTGGTGTTCGTGGTCTGCACTTTGCTCTTCTCAGCCCTGGCTGTCCTGGCATCTCAGGGTGAGCTGACTTCACTTTATGTGTAATATTAAAGTCGTACATTATCTATGTATTTATTCTATGTATAATATATGTGCGTGTGCGTGTGTGTGTCAAATGTCACTGCAGGCAGCTTTCAGCCAGATCAGTGCTGTTTTCGTTTCATCTCAAATCCTCTGCCGAAGAGAAGGGTGATCGACTACAAATACACAGACGAGCTGTGTCCAATGCAGGGTGTGCTGTGAGTGTTTACACGTTCATATATGTTCATATGTTCATATTACCACTCCAGACATAGACATTATAAACTTTCTATATAGACTTGTAAACATGAAAATTGATTTACACATGAGCAACATGTCAGTTATACATCCAAATGCAGTTATAATAGCATTACAGTCTTCATCGTTTGACTATATATATGACAAAATACTGACACTGACAACACACTTGTCTCTGTTTTAGCCTTACAATGCTGAATAATGCAGTCATCTGTGCCGACCCATCTGTGCAGTGGGTCCAGAACATCATCGCGGCCCGAGACAAAGCCCTGGCTAAACGTGGGAAAAACTCTTTGTCCGACTGATGCTGTGTGTGGTTTTTTACATGGCAATTCACACAGAAGCTGGATTGGTCATGCGTTTCTATCTGAATGCAAATCAATGCATAACAATTTGTTTTAATTCTTTGCATCATTTGTTATTACTCTCAGTTTTCAAGTGACCTATTAAAAGATTATATGAACTTAATTGTATCTCTGGCAGTGATTATCAGATACTCAGTTCATACTTAATGAGATATATCTGCTGTGTGAAACATCTGAGCTGATGTGGTTTTGATCTGACGAAGCCACTGGAAACGTACACCAATGCCACAAAGACAAAGTCACACAGCAAACAAAATCTGACTCTTTAGAAAGACACAAGTTAATCAGTCATCTGGGGAACTGGATGAAAAAAAAACCTTTCTGATGGTAAATTAGCAATAATTTCCATGTTAACTGAGGTTTATTGTCTCTTGCAGCTACCCCTGAGGCCAGCAGATGTCGCTCTTCTCTATCTTTCACATTCTGTTGAGTTTAAAAAGTGCAGAACAACATGTCACCTAGGTTACATTTACTGTATGTCCCGTGTGTGTGTGTGTGTGTGTGTGTGTGTGTGTGTGTGTGTGTGTGTGTGTGTGTGTATATTATGACCAGTAATGAACCAACCACAGACAACCTTTTAGAGGACATAGTCAGATTTGATTCCAGAGGAGCCTGCTGAGTGTATTTGCATATTAATGCTGAAAAGAAATCAGGCAGGAGACGGGGCAATAAAATATAAAAGTAATATCTTACCTGACCGTCTGTCGGCCGCTGTGCTAAAAATACTTCTGTGACACCAAAAAGAGACACGTCCTATTAAACCTGAACATGTGCCCGTCCATCTGTCAGTGTGACCTACCTGTGGCAGAATAAAATCAGGGCACAAGTTCCTTGTCTCAACTGGCCTGCTGTAAAAGTACCAAAACCTGTATAGAGTTAGTAATACTAATGCTTAATTAGTAGTACTTAATACTTACTTAGTAAGTGTTAAATAGGTTGTCCATAGAAGTTGTACATAAGACAACTTCTATATGTATACACACACACACACACACACACACACACACACACAGGCTATTTACATATATACATTTAAATATTCATTCATTCAATTAAAATTGTATTACGGTAATGTAACACTGTGCAGTGTTACACAGAAGGCAGGGATTCATGTGGCGCTGGGAGACTGAGCGGCGAACCAGAAGAAAGAGGGGAACATAAAAGCCAGATGCAGATGAAAGGTGAGAGAGAAGCAGTGTGTGTGAACAGTGCAGTCACTGTGGTGACACCGCCGTCCAAGGCGCAACACACAATGGGGTGCAATGAGGAGCAGGCACGCATACCCACACGTGAACACACACACACGTGTATAAATATCTGGTGTTTGATGTCAGCTTCTCCTGACAGGAATCAACATAAATTAAACCCTGAGAGCGAGAGAGGGAGCGAGAGAGAGGATGGAGGGAGAGCTGAGTTTTCTGGTGTAACTCTGTAAACAAAATGTCACTTGCAGGCGGCAGCCATCTAACTTTTCCTGTCAGGTTGTCATGGAAATAAGCATCAGCACGTTTGCGCTGCGTGCCTTTGGCTGAGCCTTGCAATGGTGATGTGGCTCAGCGGTGCAGATTCCTGTCAGACACACGGAGCTGCTGCTTTGCATGACAAAAACAGAGAGAAGAGTGAAACGCTGTCTGCAGCAGCCGTCACGTGTGGTGCACGGATTAAAAGGAAATGAAAAAAGTGGGAGGGGAGCAGATATTATGAGAGTGAGGGGGGCGGGAGGACCCAAAAGGACCCGAAATGGAGAGATCAGTATCTTCCGTATAATTACCCACAGCTTCCTGGGTTGCTAGGAGACCAAAGAGATGAGAGAGAGACGGGAAGAGGAGGAGAGGGGGGCGAGGCGGAGAGGGAGAGAGGAGAGCACAAAGGCTGAGAGCGTTTGTGTCGTGTGCGTTCAAACGGGGCTCAGGCCGACTGTGTGGAGAACAGGTGAAGAAGACTAAGAGGAAGAGGAGATAGAGGAGAGAGATAGGAGAGGACGCGTGAAGGGGTCTCGATGTCCCATCTTTACCTGGCTGCATGAATAATTACTGAGATATTGATAGTGGCCGTCTCTTCATCTGGCAGCATCTATCCCCCCCCCCCCCACACACACACACACACACACACACTCATCTCTACTGACTTCATTCACTCGCTCTCTCTATTTTCTCTACTTCCTCCCCTGCCTCCTTTCCCTTTTCCTTACGTTTTCTTTGATTTGGTTTTCCATCAGTATTTGTCCTTAAGGAAATTATATATGCTTTAATATCATTTATTATTTATTCCCAGCTGAAACTGCATTTTATTCGAAATTGTCACAGATGTTTTCTCTAGATCTTTGTGTCCTTTCTGTCTATTTCGCTTCATCATCAAGTAAAATAGGTCTCTGACATCACTTTCCCCTTCCCCTTTGAACCCCACTGTGTAAAAGTGATACAGTATTATGAACGTGTAGCAAACGATTTCAATCTTCCTCCAATCCAACACAATGAGTCGATGTGATGCAGCCTGTTCAATGTGAACGGTTGCAGGAGTTCAGTGCACTGTTCCTTTAAATGAAGCATGAGGATGGGGAGAACGGGGTGGGAGAGTGAGGGAGAGAGAGAGAGAGAGGAGGAGGAGGCGGAGGAGAGAAGAGAGGGAGACCTAGAAAAGAGGGGTTGTCTGCACTTTCCCTTCCCTGCCTCTGAGACGCGTGTGGGTTGAGTGTGTAAGAAAGAAAGAAAGAAAGAAAGAAAGAAAGGAAGAAAGAAAGAAAGAAGCTCAGAGGACATTGCTGATGCACATCTTTTGAGGACTCTTCTGAGGACTGATTCCTTGAACATGTTGGACTCGGAGACAAACAGCAGATACAACTGAGGAGACCGTGTCATCTCTTGAAGGGATTTAAGTTCTGAGGAGGAAAAAAAAAAGGCTTGATTCCCGGGAACGTCAACAGTGATAAGAATGAGGTGACCTGTCCAGAGGATTTCTCTTAACAAAAGAAAAGACTTGCGAGAGCTGAGATTTACTTGAGTATACATCGACATATAAATAAATATTCCTTTGGATGCGTTCCGTCAGTCCGAGTTGACTCTGGGAGAATCATTGTGAATATATCACTGTATTTCTCCAGAAAAGAAATCAAACGTTCCTGTTACTTCTGTGGATTTTCTATTAGACTGACTCCACTTTGAGACTCGTTACTGATACTGCCGTTCATTGGCTAACGACTGAGACACAGGTGGAGACTTATGAGCCATCTGTTGACATGATCTGAGGATACATCAATCAATTTGCCTTGTCGATAATTATCTTAGAGGAACTAGCCAAGGTTTTTTGCTGAATTGTCTCCTACCACCGACCACTTTTAATCCCCAATCGTAAAAGAAGAGGAGATGGCACAGAAAGACGGAGGAACTGAGCAGGGCAGTGTTAAGACAGGGGACAGTCTGGGGGCCAAAGCCATGGCCGGGGCCCCGACAGCTGGCGGAGGTGTGGTGGTGGAGGTCAGAGAGAAGAAGGGACCGCTCCGGGCTGCAATACCCACAATGCCTTTCCCTCTGGCTGTCATCTGTCTGTTTCTGAACACCTTCATACCCGGGCTCGGTGAGTTTGGAATTAGGATTTTCTCCTGTTTCAAATGTCATCCTCTTTGCATGCGAAGCCTAGAAAGTGAGGAGCCAAGTGTCTCCATGACCTGATTCATCTTCTTCTTCTCTCTATGTTCTGCTGTGCACGAGAGAAAATCACATGACTAAAGTTACTGAAGCACATGCGAGAGTGAATGAACACGCAGAGCTGAGAACAGCGAAACAAGAGACCCCCCTCCACACACACACACACACACACATGGGGAGTTTATAGACATGACACAGGCAAGTCAGCAAACAACAAGGTATACATGCATGAAGTCAAATGAATAAATAAATGAATGTTAGTGGAATCCTGTGCTGGGAAAATGTAATTGCGGATTCAGCAGGTTCTTTTTCACCAGCAGCACAAAATTAGCACAAACTTTTCCAGTCTGCAATGATAAACCAAAGTCCTGCATGTTGCCCCCTGGAGGATCACGGACGATCTACTCTGCAACAAAGAGCACCTCCCTAACTAGTCAGAATACAGAAAGAGTGTTATCAACATGAACAATATTTTCTAATATCCTGTACATGTAACTCATGCAAACATGAAGGTGTAGGAGTCCTGTCAGTATATATTCATATCCCATCAGACTCTTCTTGTTGCCTCTGTAAACATAATGTTTGTGGATTGCAACCACATTTTCATAACAAGTGTATGGCACTAAAAAAAAAAACCTTCCAAACTCAATGCAATCTTTAACTATTGTTATATTTCTGCAACTTGATGAATGAATGAAGTGCCAAATCTCATTTTCTATTTTCAGGACATCTCATCTTTTCCCTCTAGCTCCCTGTTTCATCCTCCACTCGAGTAGTTTAACACACAGCGCGCAGCACCGGCCTCATCAATATGTTGATCCTATAGTAAAAAGCCTGTGGAGCTGGTGCTGAGTGCGCGCGCCAACACACTCACATCTCACATGCAGACGCACACACACGCTCTCTCGTTCACTAATCCAGATTGGTTCAGTGTTTCAGGTGGGAAGCAGCAGGGCATTAAAGGATAACATGAAGATGATTTAACAACCTGGAGCAATCATGTGAGACACACGCTGATGTTTGTCTCTCTGGTGAGACGTCGCCACAGCAATCACTCAGCACCAAATAACCTATGATGTGTCCTCTCCCACCCCCCTCCACTCTGATGTGTTTGTCACCCCTCTCCAGGGAGTCATTGTATGTGTGTGTGTGTGTGTGTGTGTGTGTGCGTGTGTGTGTGTGTGTCCCCACCCTTTCATCAATGCCTTGTTCTTTTCTTCTTACTTAACACACATTCACTCCTTTACAACCCTTAGATGCTGAATTATTATTGACTGCTTGATATTATATTCTTGTATTCCCGAAAACATCCACGTACTAAAACCGAATGAGGATTTTTATTTTATTTTATTTTATTTTATTTTATTTTATTTTATTTTATTTTATTTTATTTTATTTTATTTTACGTGTGGAAAACTGACCCTCAACGTGAAAAAAGAAGCAAACACCTCATCTGACTGTGTGTCTGTACAGTGTAAATGTGTGTGCAGGTTTGCCTGAATGCCATGACATTTCACTGAATAGCTACGGCTAGTCGTCATGACAACGCTGACTGAAATGAACACAATGCATGTGCGCGTGTGTGTCAGTGCCGTTTGGGGATGAATCGACCGAGACTGAAAAAAAAAACACGTCTTGTCCGGTTCAGCCTCCAGCCACTATCAAATGTAATCACATGAAATCGAATTAGGACAAAAGCAGATGCGTCGACACACATGTGTGTGTATTGATAAATAAACACCAACAAGCACAAGAATAAAACTATTTGCCTCAGTCACATTATAGTTTGCATTTAAATCATTTTCCTTTTAATGGGATTTTGCTTGATCCAATTCTGTTACACTGTTTTATTGTAACATCTGTGATCATTATGTCGTTGTGAAACCTGGATATTTATATTTATATAT